>MU535751.1:31044-74134 GCA_024362625.1 Silurus asotus | reverse complement strand
CTGTCCCATGCTGAACCCATATTATTGTTGCTAAGCAAGTCTTCAAATTTTTTTTTATAAGATAATTTAGCTCTCCTGATTTCCCTTTTAATTTCCTTATGAACAGACATTAGCTCAGTAGAATCTCCCTGTTTAAAAGCCTGTTTCTTTTTATTTAGTAGGACTTTAAGTTGTCTACTTGCCCAAGGTTTACTATTTGGGTAGGTTCTGACAGTTTTTACAGGAACAACAATGTCCTCACAGTAAGTTACCCATGAACTGACCACATCAGTGAGTTCGTGAATGTCTCTAGAGGATTCAGTGAACACCTCCCAGTCTGTGCTCTCCAGACAGCCCTGGAGGGTGAGGGTGGCCTCTTCCGACCACACTTTGATGTTTCTAGTTGTCACCTTCCCCCTCTGAAGACATGTCCGATAGGATGGAACTAAGTACACACAGTTATGGTCAGCTGAGCCAAGAGGGGGGAATGAAATTGATTTATATGCATTTTTGATGGACCCATAACACTTGTCCAAAATCCTGTTTTTCCTAGTGGGGCAAGAAACGTACTGATAAAAGCTCCTGAGAGATTTGTCCAATGAGCAATGATTAAAATCACCCAAAACCATGTTGGAAGCATCAGGAGATAAAGACTGAAGTTTATGCACAGACTGAGAGATGAGCTCTGAGGCGTTTTCTTCATTCGCCTTTGGATGAACGTAAACGACAGTAACAAAAATCTGTGGGAATTCTCGTGGCAAATACATAGGGCGCATGGACAAAGAAAGCAGCTCCACGTCCTTGGTGCAAAGTCTCTCTCTCACTATAACATTTTTACACCAGCGTTCATTTATGTACGCGCATACTCCACCTCCGCATGATTTCCCGGTAGTCGTGGACGTTCTGTCGGTGCGAAACGGGATCCCAAACCCGTCTATAACTAAATCACCGTCAGTGTCCCTTTCCCCAAGCCAGGTCTCTGAAAAGGGCAAAATACAGGCGTCTTTGAATGCGTGCTGATGGCGAACAAGAGCCTGGAGTTCGTCAGTTTTATTACGGAGAGAACGGGCGTTGGACAGGATAATTGAAGGCAGGGGAATGCGAGGCGGATGTTGGCGTCTCAAACGCTCCCGCACCCCGCCTCTTCTTCCTCGCCTCCTTGGCCTCCGTTCTGGAGTTCTGAAGTGATCGCCTTTCCCGAGACCGGCTAATTCCTCCAGATCAGGTATGATCAAGTCCACTGGTGGTCCGCTGATCACAGATTTTTTAAATGTTAGCAGATAGTCTTTGGAGTATTGAATCGGCCAGAGTGATCCCAGGTGCCATACGGACGCCAAAAACAGGAACAAAGTCGGATCCATGTCGCTGAGTTTTTGACGTGCCTTAACAGCCCAGAGTAGATGTTTGATATCAAAGATGTAGATGTTTGATCAGTACAAAAAACAAACTAAAACTAAAACAAAAACAAACTACTTAACCGGAAAAAAAAGAAGAGAAAAACTACAAACAAACACACATGCTACCCACTGCTGCCGGTCGCTGCGTACGCATGCGCCCCCCTAGATAGAATTTATAGCAATTATAGACATCAGATACGGGCTTTCAAAAGACTTTAAATCCTGTAAACATGCGGTACATGTTTGTTAACTGTCAGGAATCCACCGGCCATGCTCCCTTCGGCGCCCCTTTCGGCGTGCAGGTGCTTTCTTGGCCACTTTCTCTGAAGCTCCCGGCTTCAATCGCGCACATATGGTGCTCGTTTATCAATCATCACCAGCTCCTATTTAAACTTACACACTCTAACCGTCCGTTATTGTTGGTATATGTTGGTTCACAGCGGTCATTGTTATCGCGTATGCGTATCCCGGTACGTGCCTTCCCACCGGCACTATCTCAACGGCTGTGCTTTTCTTCCCAAAGAGCATCGCAGATTCCCCCGGTCCTGCCGGTGTTCATTCTAAGCTTTTGCTGCTCATCCCACGTTCTCCCGTGTGCTGATTAGTGCAGCGCTTTTACTTTTACCTCCTGTTCATCGCATAACATTTAACAACAAAAGGCATATGTGCACTAACTAACAGCAGAGATTCACCAGTATACAATACAACACCTGTAGCATCTGTAAGGCTTGATTTTTTCTCCTTTTTCGCGAGTTCTTCTGCGGCTGCACAGTGCTGATCAAGATAACTGATGTTAAATGGCAAATTTTTTCCCCTTGTGTTTCGGCGACGTAAAAAAAAAGATTAAAAAAATGCTAAGACAAAGTGAGAATTTGGCGGTTCCACTTCAATAACGTCGACTTAATAGGGTTGGCCAGTTAACCGAGGTCGAGATAAGTGGGTTCCACTGTATTATGTTTTGACATTGCAATTGTACTGGGACATGGAGACTGTGTACACATGAGTTGGCAGTGTAAAGACTGGCTTTTTCTGTGCATAAGAATAACGATGAGTTACTTGACCACATTAAAAACATTTGTCATTTTAGATGTTGCTGGTTGTTCTGACTGCTCCAGGTCACCAGAAGGTTAATTACACACCTTGGAGGTAGAGTAATTCCCATGAATTGATGATGAGCCCAGTTTGTGTAGTTTTATCTGAAAACATGAGCAGCTTTACAGATTGTGACTAGAGGTGCAGCTGTTGCTATAGCGAGAGAAAAGTAAAGGAAAAAGAGCACAACCTTATGTAACTGACGTGAAAGTATGCTTAACACGGTAACGTGGTGAGGTAGTAATGCAATAACTGAGGCAGATTTTATAAGAGACGAGATAATGGTCTGAAATAGCTGCAGATTGGTCGGTAATAATTTTGTTTATAGTAAGCGCTTTTGACGTGAGATTTAATATTCAACAATCCTATCTTTAGATCAAAGGTGCTGGCTGTGCATTCAGTCCTATTTAATTTAATGTTAATCAGGTTACTTAAACAGGCTTTCTGAGAATTTCTAAATTTTGGTTTCACTCGGGGGACACAGTCTCAATATGGTGGATCCTGAGTGATGACTCAGCTAGCAGACGGTCGGTTTAGCCTGTCTGTTTGCTCCCTGGCCTTGGCTCTAGACAGTCACTTGTTAACCAGTGCTGTTCTGAGACTATAACCTATACTACAAGAAATGAGAGCAGCACCTTCCTGAGTGGGATGTATACCATCCCACCCTAACAAGCCAGCCTTGCCCTCAAAATTGTTTCAATTATTTATGAAGCCCACATTGTTTTTGGAGCATTGGAACATTGCCTTCACTAATTTACACACCTCTATTATATTACTCTTAGTAACCTCTGAGTGTCAAATGCGTATATATCATTAGCTCCTGTGTGAAAAACTATTTTAGAGAACCTGTGCTTTCCTAAAAACCTAAGCTGACCTGCTATGTCCGGCGCCCTGGCTCCCGGTATACACATAACCTGTGCTGCTGGTGCCCCTAAATGTCTAGCTAATTTCATGTGCCTCAGAATATAGTCTCCTAAAACCAGAGCTCTTTCAGGTTTCTCAGCGGGTGCTTCACTGAGGAGAGCAAACCTGTTGGACACGCGAAACGGAGAGGAATGGTGGTCCCGTGGGCAAACCTTAGTACTAGCTTTGGCTTTGCGAGTATGCCACCGAGCCGTCACCCACTCGCCCCACTGCGAGGGCTCTAATGCCGGAGTCAGGGAATAAGTCAAGTCAAGAGGCTTTTATTGTCATTTTTACTATACACAGTGGTACCCAGTAAAAACAAAACAATGTTCCTCCGGAACCCTGGTGCTACACTAAACAACAACAGCATAGAGCTACAACACAAATATAAAGTGCATCGAGTGCAACCTGGTGCAAAAAAAAACACACAAAAGACAACACAAGACAAGACAAAAGACAAAAAAACAAGTATAGCGCCGACTAGTAAACCTACTGTATACTTGATTATACAGTACTGTGTAAGGAGAAATGTAAAAAGTATACACAGGAGAGAATACAAACAGAACAATGTAGTGCAAAAAAAACAGCAGCAAGGAGGTGCAAAGACAGCATGTAAACATTCTACTGTAATACAATGTGCGGTATAAATAATAATAAATAGATAAATAGTGGTGGAGTGGATCGAGATGAGTGATGATTGTGTTTAGTCCAGGTTGTACAGTTCGGTAACACACATTTGAGTGAGTGTGTGTGAATGAGTGATTGTGTGCAAGTTCTGTTTCAGTTTTGTGTGTTGAGAAGCCTGATGGCTTGTGGAAAGAAACTGTTGCACAGTCTTGTTGTGGCGGCCCGAATGCTTAAGAACCGTTTTCCTGATGGTAGGAGTGTGAAAAGTGTGTGTGAAGGGTGTGTGTGATCGTCCACAATGCTGTGTGCTTTGCGGATGCAGCGTGTAGTGTAAATGTCCATGACAGAGGAAAGAGAGACTCCGATGATCTTCTCAGCTGTCCTTACTATCCTCTGTAGGGTCTTGCGATCAGAGACCAGGCAGTAATTCCCAAACCAGGCAGTGATGCAGCTGCTCAGGATGCTCTCAAGGGTCCCTCTCTAGAACATGGTCAGGATGGGTGTAGGGAGGTGGGCTTTCCTCAGCCTTTTCAGGAAGTAGAGACGCTGCTTGGCTTTCTTGGTGATGGAGCTGGTGTTAAGTAAGCAGGTGAGGTAGTCTGCCAGATGAAAACCTAAGAATTTGGTGTTCTTGACGATCTCCACAGAGGATCAATAATCAGTGGAGATTGGTCGCTCTGTGCTCGCCTGAAGTCCACAACAATCTCTTTCGTTTTGTTCACGTTCAGAGACAGGTTGTTTGCTCCACACCAGGCAGTTGACCGTTGATCTCCTCTCTATATGCTGACTCGTCGTTCTTGCTGATTAGACCCACCACAGTCGTGTCATCGGCAAACTTAATGATATGATTTGAGCTGTGTGTTGGTGCACAGTCATGAGTCAGCAGAGTGAACAGCAGTGGACTGAGCACACAGCCCTGAGGGGCTCCAGTGCTCAGTGTGGTGGTGCTGGAGATGCTGTTCCCGATCCGGACTGACTGAGGTCTCCCAGTCAGGAAGTCCAGGATCCAGTTGCAGAGAGAGGTGTTTAGGCCCAGAAGGTTCAACTTCTCGATCAGGTGCTGAGGAATGATTGTGTTGAATGCTGAGCTGAAATCAATGAACAGGATTTGTACATATGAGTTCTTGTTATCCAGGTGCGTGAGGGCCAGATGGAGGGTTGTGGAGATGGCATTGTCCGTGGAACGGTTTGGACAATACACAAACTGCATGGGGTCCAGGGAGGGTATAATTTGGCTCTTAACGTGCCTCATCACAAGCCTCTTGAAGCACTTCATCACGATGGGAGTGAGCGCGACGGGACGATAGTCATTGATGCAGGAGACAGTCGATTTCTTCGGCACAGGAACAATGGTTGTTGTCTTGAGGCACGTGGGAACAATGTTGCTGCTCAGGGAGATGTTCAATCAATCAATTAAACTTTATTTATAAAGCGCATTACAACCACCAAAAGGAGCACCAGGCGCTTTCCAGTAAAGCAAAAAATAAACATAAATTTATTTAAAAGTAATAAAAATAAACAATTAAATTAATCAATAAATAAAATAAGACACAGTGAACATAAAATAGCAGTTGAATCAGGGCTATGTGTTGAAAGCTTGTCTGAATAAATGAGTTTTCAACTGCGATTTAAAAGTTCTCAGCTCAGTGACGCATCGTATGTGTGCTGGAAGTGCATTCCACAGCGTTGGTCCCTGGACAGCAAATGACCGGCATCCAAACTTTTTATAGTTGCATTTAGGAACCACCAGCGAGGTATGTCCAGAGGAGCGGAGAGTTCTGGTTGGTAGACCTTTTTAATAATTCGGCGAGGTACAGCGGGGCCAGATCATTGATTGCCTTAAACACAAACAGTAGGACCTCATACTCCACCCTAAACCGGACCGGAAGCCAATGAAGTGAGCGGAGGACAGGGGTGATGTGGGAGCATTTGGAGGTGTTGGTGAGAAGACGTGCTGCCGCGTTTTGTACCATTTGGAGACTTTAATAGTGATTAGTTAAGTCCAGTGTACAGGGCATTACAATAGTCAATCCTCAAGCTGATGAAGGCATGCATAGCTTTTTCAAGGTCTACTTGGGACAAGAATGATTTGACCTTGCTGAGAAGCCTTAGCTGATAAAAGCTCGCCTTCACTACTGCACTGATCTGCTTATCGAAGTGCATACTTTGGTCAAAAATAACATCCAGGTTACGCACGGTATGTGCAAACTGAGGTGGTTACTGCTGGTTAAGTCCGAGCTAAACAGGCTGTACTCAGTCTTTTCTTTATTTAGATGAAGGAAGTTCTGGGAAAGCCACTGTTTTAATATCCTGAAGGCAACTATGGAGAGAGTCCAATGCAGAACGATTACTCTGAATCACAGGAAGATAGATCTGGAGGTCATCAGCATAGAAATGAAATTGAACATTATTATTGGAGATGAGTTGACCAAGTGGCAGCATATAGAGTGGAACAGAATAGGACCAAGAATAGATCCTTGCGGCACACCAGATGACAGAGGAGCAACCGAGGAAGAATAATCATCCAGCATTACTGAAAAAGTTCTGTTTGTGAGGTATGATGAGAACCAATTTATTACTGCACCCTGCAGACCAACATGTTGAAGACGAGAGATGAGGATGGCATGATCCATGGTGTCAAATGCAGCGGTAAGGTCCAGTAACACCAAAACCACAGAGTTTTTACCATCCAATGCTCCAAGAATGTCATTATGGACCCTCAATAACGCTGATCCGGTGCTATGTTTAGACCTGAAACCGGACTGAAAAGTATCACCAATGCCGTGCAGTTGAAGATGAGATTGAAGCTGGGTGAAAACAAGCTTCTCCATCAACTTAGACAGAAATGACAGGTTAGATATAAGATGGAAGTTAGATAGTATGGAGGGATCAAGGATTCTTGAGCCGCGGTCTAACAATAGCGTGTTTGAAAGCAGCGGGAACAGTACCCATGCTAAAACAGCTGTTTATGAAGGAGTCAAGAATGGGACCTATGATGTCAAAAGCCTCCTTCAAAATCCTGGCAGTAACAGTGTCTAGAGGGCAGGTGGTGGGCTTCAACTTGTGGACAGCTTTCCTAAAGTCCACCAGAGTAACAGCATCAAAGTTTTCTAGCATACATTGGGCTGCACGAGTAGACATGGCAACAGCGGGGACTTTTGTAATGGTTTGCCTAGCAGACGAAACCTTGTCCAAGAAATGTTGTCTGAATACATTGCATTCGTTTTCAGAAGCGTCATTCAAGACGACAGATACCGGATTTATGACAGAATTAAAAGGGCTGAATAAAATTCCAGGGCGGTAGCTATTGCTGTTGATGAGAGCAGAAAGGTACTGTCCTTTAGCTTCCTTCAGTGCACTCTGGTAGGTGGCAAGACTGTCTCGCGACACCTGCAGCCTATCCTTCTTCCATCTTCGCTCAACCTGTCTACACCGATGCCTAAGGGCCCGAGCTGTATCATTGATCCAGGGGTCCAATGGACTATTGGTCGACTTCACCTTGTAGGGCGCAACAGAGTCCATAATCTGGGAGCAGATGGTATGGAAGGAGGCGAGGAAATGGTCCGGACAAAGAGGCAATGTCAATTCAGTAGTAGAGGCGAGATCGGAAACAGAGAAGGCAGCGACAAAATTATCGACTGTAGAGGAGGTAATAATGCTACGATGATAAGGGGCAGTAGACGTTGGTGCAGGCGAAACAGCACAAATGTCAAACCGTATAAGAGAATGGTCAGAGATGGGGAAATCCTTGACCTCACAAGCCTTCACTATTACCCCACGAGAGATAATAAGGTCGAGAGTGTGACATAACCTATGGGTGGGACAGGAAATGGACTGAGCCAGATCTAATGAGTCTAAAAGTGCCTTAAAATCATTAGCAGGTTTATCAGAGGGGCAGCAAACATGAATTTTAAAGTCACCACAGATTAGAACATTGTCATACTTTGCTAGAATCTCTTACAGAAGCTCTGAGAACTCAATTAAAAAATCCTTGTTTGATTTGGGCGGCCGGTAAATTACTGCACATAAGATCGGGCAGGGTAGATCTAGATTGTGACAGGAGATGACATCATTGAGGACGAATGTTTTGTTGTTGAGTGATCTGGTGTTACAAAGTGCCATACGGAGCATTGACGAGTTGACAGGCGACGATGTCACACGAGGAATTGGACCGATTGATTATAAAATATTACTACTGACGTATAAAGCACTTAACGGTCTCGCACCGCAGTATCTGAGTGAACTTCTGTACCAGTATGACCCTCCACGCCTACTTAGATCAAAAGGGGCTGGCTATCTGTTCTTCTTCTTCTTCTTTCGGCTGCTGCCATTAGTGGTCGCCACAGCGGATCATCCGTCTCCATACCACCCTGTCCTCTACATCTGCCTCTTTTACACCAACTACCTGCATGTCTTCCCTCACCACATCCATGAACCTCCTTCTTGGCCTTCCTCTTTTCCTCCTTCCTGGTGGCTCCATCCTCAGCATTCTCCTACCAATATAATTCATGTCCCTCCTCTGCACATGTCCAAACCATCTCAATCTCGCCTCCCTCACCTTGTCACCAAAACATCCTACATGCACTGTCCCTCTAATAAACTCATTTCTAATCTTATCCATCCTCGTCACTCCCAACGAAAACCTCAACATCTTCAGCTCTGCTACCTCCATCTCCACCTCCTGTCTTTTACTCAATGCCACTGTCTCTAAACCATACAACATCGCAGGTCTCACCACAGTCCTATAAACTTTTCCTTTCAATTTTGCAGATACTCTACTATCACAAATCACTCCTGTCACTCTTCTCCACCCACTCCACCCGGACTGCACTCTTTTCTTCACTTCTCTAACACACTCTCCATTACTTTGCACTGTTGACCCCAGGTACCTGAATTCCTCCACTTTCTGAAGCTCTTCTCCCTGCAACCGCACCACTCCACTGCCCTCCCTCTCATTCACACACATGTACTCTGTCTTACTCCTACTGACTTTCATTCCCCTTCTCTCCAGTGCATATCTCCACCTCTCCAGGCTCTTCTCAACCTGCTCCCTACTCTCACAACAAATCACAATATCATCCGCAAACATCATAGTCCAGGGAGACTCCTGTCTGACCTCGTCCGTCAACCTGTCCATCACCACTGCAAACAGGAAAGGGCTCAGGGCCGATCCTTGATGCAGTCCAACCTTCACTCTAAACCAGTCTGTCGTACCTACTGCACACTTCACTGCCGTCACACTGCCCTCATACATGTCCTGCACCACCCTCACATACTTCTCTGACACACCTGACTTCCTCATACAATACCACAACTCCTCTCTTGGCACCCTGTCGTACGCCTTCTCTAAATCCACAAATACACAATGCAATTCCTTCTGTCCTTCTCTATACTTCTCCATCAACATTCTCAAAGCAAATAAGGCATCTGTGGTGCTCTTCCTCGGCATGAAACCATACTGTTGCTCACAGATGGTCACCTCTTCTCTCAGCCTGGCTTCCACTACTCTTTCCCATAACTTCATGGTGTGACTGATCAACTTAATACCCCTGTAGTTACTGCAGGTCTGCACATCTCCTTTATGCTTAAAGATCGGTACCAGCACACTTCTTCTCCATTCCTCAGGCATCTTCTCACCTTCCAAAATCCTGTTAAACAATCTGGTCAAAAACTCCACTGCCATCTCTCCTAAACATCTCCACGCTTCCACCGGTATGTCATCTGGTCCAACCGACTTTCCACTCTTCATCCTCTTAATCGCTGCTCTCACTTCCTCCTTACTAATCCTATCTACATCCTGCTTCACCAACTCCACATCATCCAACCTTCTCTCTCTCTGATTTTCCTCATTCATCAGCTGCTCAAAATACTCCCTCCACCTTCTCAACACACTCTCCTCACTAGTCAACACATTTCCCTCTCCATCCTTTACTGCTCTAACTTGCAGTACATCCTTTCCAGCTCGGTCCCTCTGCCTGGCCAATCGGTACAAATCCTTTTCTCCTTCCTTAGTGTCCAACCTCTCATACAGCTCCTCATATGCCTTTTCCTTGGCTTTCGCCACATCCCTCTTAACCTGCTGCCGCATCTCCTTGTACTCCTGCCTACTTTTCTCATCACTCTGTCTATCCCACTTCTGTTTTGCCAACCTCTTTCTCCTTATGCTCTCCTGCACTTCCTCATTCCACCACACCAAGCCCCTGTCTGACCTCTTCCCTGAACCTCACACTACACTCTTCCTTCAGTTTCCACCATCTTATTCTTCTTTCAGTCCTCACTCTCCTTCTCTTCTTCTTCGCCTCCAAAACCATCCTACAGACCACCATCCTATGCTGTCTAGCTACACTGTCCCCTGCCAACACCTTACAGTCGCCAATCTCCTTCAGGTTGCATCTCCTGCATAGCACATAGTCCACCTGTGTGCACCTTCCTCCACTCTTATACGTCACCCTATGATCCTCCTTCTTCTTAAAATAAGTGTTCACCACTGCCATTTTCATCCTTTTAGCAAAATCTTTATACGTCACCCTATGATCCTCCTTCTTCTTAAAATAAGTGTTCACCACTGCCATTTCCATCCTTTTAGCAAAATCTACCACCATCTGCCCTTCCACATTCCTCTCCTTAAAACCATACCTACCCATCACCTCCTCGTCACCTCTGTTCCCTGCACCTACATGCCCATTAAAGTCCGCCCCAATCACCAACCGTTCTTTCCTAGGTACACCATCTACCACTTCATCTAATTCACTCCGGAATCTTTCCTTCTCCTCCATCTCACAGCCAACTTGTGGAGCATAGGCACTGATGACATTTATCATCATCCCTTCAACTTCCACCTTCACGATCATCACCCTATCAGAAACTCTCTTCACCTCCACTACACTCTTACTGTACTCTTCCTTCAGAATCACCCCTACACCATTTCTCTTTCCATCCACACCATGATAAAACAGTTTAAATCCACCTCCAATGTTCCTGGCCTTACTCCCTTTCCACTTGGTCTCCTGAACACACAGCATATTTACCTTTCTCCTCTCCATCATATCAGCTACTTCTCTCCCTTTACCCGTCATAGTACCAACATTTAAAGTACCAACCCTAACCTCCACTCTCCTACACAGCTACTTTCCCTGCCGTCTCTGTAGACGTCTTCCTCCTCTCCTTTTCCACCTTCAGCCAACAGTAGCCCAATTTCCACTGGTACCCTGTCGGCTAACGATACCTGTGGCGGTCATTGTTAACCCGGGCCTCGACCAATCCGGTATGAAATTCTCATTTGTGATCCGCATATTTGATTTGGCACATGTTTTACGCTGGATGCCCTTCCTAACGCAACCCTCCCCATTTACCCGGGCTTGGGACCGGCACTAAGAATGCACTGGCTTGTGCTTCCCTAATGTCTGGGTTGGCTGGCTATCTGTTGGTTCCTCAAATAATGAAGACTACAGCAGGGGGCAGATCTTTCTCTTATAAAGCCCCACAGTTATGGAAAAGCCTACAAACCAGTGTTTGGGACTCGGACACAGTCTCAGTGTTCAAGTCGAGGTTGAAAACTTATTTATTTATTCAAGCCTTTTATTTGTATGCTGTCGTCCCCTCACATTCACACGTTTACTCTGGTTTGAGTCTTTAGGTGCCGCCCAAGTGGCAGCCTGTTGCAGCAGCTCGCGTAAAGTTTGTGTTTTTTTTATTTATTTTATAGTGTTCCGGCACTTTGTGTTTTTCCTTTTTAAGTGTTTGCGCGTAAATTTGGAAACTGCACAACGGACATAAACAAAGCCACCAAATTTGCTCTACTTTTCCTGCTTCTTTGGACTTTGTTCACAGTCGCGTCTGGAAACTCTGTTCATAGCCACGGTCCTATTGTTTACACCAGGGATCAGCTGTTAGCATTCTGCAACATGCCGATGCTACTAGGAGAAAAACTTTGCTGGAGCTTTGTGTCGGAATAAAAGGAGACGTTACAGACCAACTCTCCCATCCATCATTATGGGAAATGTAAGATCGTTACCCAACAAGATGGACGAGCTAGCGGCTCTTAGCCGGCATCAGAGGGAATTCCGGGAGTGTAGCATCATGCTGTTCATGGAGTCATGGCTAACCAAGCTAACACCGGACACGACCGTGGCTCTGGATGGATTTGATTTACTGCGCGCAGACAGAACGATAAAGAGCAGTAAGAGAAAGGGAGGAGGACTGGCAGTTTTTGTGAATAATAGATGGTGTCAATCTTGTCACATCACTATTTAACAGCAGATCTGCTGTAAGGACATTGAGCTGTTAGCCGCTAGCATGAGGCCGTACTATCTGCCGAGGGAATTCTCGCATGTTATCGCGATGGCTGCGTATATTCCCCCCTCTGCTGACAGTGAATCGGCATGCAATGTCCTGCATTCTGTTGTTAACAGACTGTTAACACAGAGCCCAAATGCCCTTCTCATTATCTCTGGAGATTTTAATCATGCCCCTCCATCCTCCACCCTGCCCACATTCACCCAGTATGTTTCATGCCACACCAGAGACAATAAAATACTGGACGTATTTTATGCAAACACAAAAGGCCTATGTGTTATCTCATTTTCTCGCTGACGGTGAATCGGCATGCGATGTCCTGCATTCTGTTGTTAACAGACTGTTAACACAGAGCCCAAATGCCCTTCTCATTATCTCTGGAGATTTTAATCATGCCCCTCCATCCTCCACTCTGCCCACATTCACCCAGTATGTTTCATGCCACACCAGAGACAATAAAACACTGGACGTATTTTATGCAAACTCAAAGGAGGCCTATGCTTCATCACCTTTTCAACCTTGGGAAGATCGAATCACAACCTGGTTCATCTCCTACCTGTGTACAAACCCCTTGTATGCAGGCAACCAGCTACCTCCCGCACAGTGACGGCATGGTCTGATCAGAGGATATTGACAGTCTAACAGACTGTATTATGTACTACATTAACTTCTGTGTGGAGAATACTGTACCCACCAGGACTGTACAGTGTTTTCCCAACAACAAACCGTGGATTAACCCTGATATAAAGACTCTCCTTAAAGAAAAGAAGAGGGTGTTTAAATCAGGAAACAAGGAAGAGCTGAAAACTGTCCAGAGACAACTGAGAAAGAAGATCAGGGAAGGAAAAGCATGCTACAGGAGGAAGATGGAGGATCAGCTGCAGCAAAACAATGTCAGCGGTGTGTGGAAAGGGCTCAAAACCATCACTGGTCATAGGGAGCCAAGCTCTCAGGCTGTGGGTGACCAGAAGTGGGTGAATGATCTCAATCTATTCTTTAACAGATTTGATCAGCTACCCTCCCCTGTCCCCATCCAGTCCCCCCTGCTGCAAACCCCCCCTCTCTGCTTCCACAGCAAGCAGCTCCAGCCCCACCTCTCTCTGCACTGCTATCAGCTCACAGACAATACACAACACACCTAACTCCCCCCCCTGCCGATTCCCTCCAGTCAACACTCCATCCAATACACACTGCCCCTTACAGAAGTCCAGGTGAGAATGAAGCTCAGGAAGATCAAAGCGAGGAAGGCTGCAGGCCCAGGCGGCATCAGCTCCAGGCTACTTAAGACCTGTGCTGACCAGCTGTGCGGCATATTGCTGTACATGTTGACCTGAGCCTGAAGCTGGGAAAGGTGCCACAGATATGGAAACATCCTGCGTTGTGCCTGTTCCAAAGACGCCGCGCCCAAAAGAATTCGGAGACTATCGACCAGTAGCGCTGACCTCGCATCTGACAAAACATTGGAGAGGTTAGTGCTCACTCATCTCCGACCTCTGGTGAGCCCATCGATGGATCCACTTCAGTTTGCCTACCAATCTGGCATTGGAGTGGAAGACGCAGTCATCTTCTTCCTAAATCGGGCTATTTCACATCTGGAAAAGGCTGGGAACACTGTGAGAGTCATGTTTTTTGACTTCTCTAGTGCTTTCAACACCATTCAACCTGCGCTCCTGAGGAATAAGATGGTGTACATGGTAGTGGACCATCATCTGTCTGCCTGGACACTGGACAGACCGACCACAGTATGTGAGGACTCGTGACTGTAAGTCTGACATGATTGTCTGCAACACTGGAGCCCTGGAGGGAACGGTTCTTGCCCCGTTTCTCTTCACCATCTACACTGCAGACTTCATGTTTAGCTCAGCAACCTGTCACCTACAGAATTTTTTGATGACTTTGCCATCGTCGGTCTGATCACGAATGATGATGACAGAGAATACAGAGTACTTATACAGATCTTTGTGGACTGGTGCCAGTGGAGCTGCCTCCAGATAAATGCGGGGAAAACGAAAGAACTGGTGGTTGATTTCCGTAGGCACAAACAAATTCTATCACCATTGAACATTCAGGGTAGGGACATTGTGAGAGTGGACTCTTACAAATACCTGGGTGTTCACCTAAACAACAAACTGGATTGGAAAGACAACACTGAGGCAATCTACAAGAAAGGGCAGAGCAGACTCTTTCTGCTGAGGAGACTAAGGTCTTTTGGAGTACAGGGAGAGCTACTAAAGACCTTTTTTGACTCTGTGGTGGCCTCAGCCATATTCTATGGAGTGGTCTGCTGGGGCAGCAGCATATCTACTGCAGACATCGCTGAGCAGCTCTTTTAGTGACAGACTGATGCATCCTAAGTGTCTGAAGGAGCGATACAGAAGGTCTTGTCTCCCTGCAGCTATTAGACTATACAACCAAAGCTGTTCCCAGTAAAACCAGTCACCACCTTACAACACTGCTATTACTTTTTTTGATGTGCAATAACTTTATCTGTGTGAAATATTATTACATGAATCAGGTACAATATTATATGCAATATTACCCGCAATTTATGTGCAATAATACCTTAAAACATGACTTAAAAAGCGTACTTTAGTTTTTTCCTATTTGTATTGTTACATTGTACTGTATATATACTGGTATTGTAGTATATTATTTTTTAGATATTTGCATTTATTTTTATTTCTTTGTTATTATTATTATTATTATTATTATTATTATTATTATTAATTTTTATTTCTGTTTTTATTTTTTTGTATATTCTTCTTTTTTTATATATATTTGCATCTATTTTTTTTTCTTTGTCTTGCTGCTGTAACATAGAAATTTCCCCACTGTGGGACGAATAAAGGTTTATCTTATCTTATCTTTATTGACGGTGGTGTGGTGGTGGGTCGTCTCTTATCCCAGAGATCCCTCATGTCTGTGTTTCCTTGTGGTTCTCCCTTTTAGTAATGCTGCCATAGTGAGTCTTGCCGGAGTCCAAACTGCACAGTGACATTAACTTTCATATACCAATAGGGACACTTAATAATCCATATCCTTCTCTCTCTCTCTCTCTCTCTCTCTCTCTCTCGGTCGAGTTAAACATGCTACTGAGGTTCCGTGACCACTGTTCCTGCCCCTCTCCCCTCCGTGGATCTTTACACTTTTGTGCAGCTTGGGACAGTATCTCATCAACACCTTGGGTGGTTCTATGTAATTCCGGAGTAGAACAGGTGGTTTTGAGGACAGATTGGACTGTAGTTTGTTTCGGCGGTCTGCTGCACTGACTCGGGAGTGCAGTTTGCTTCTGATCATCATCACTGTCAACTTTGTATATTTGCTCCAAATGGACATTTGGTGCAACCCAGATGAGGATGGGTTCCCTCTTGAGTCTGGTTCCTCTCAAGGTTTCTTCCTTATGCCATCTCGGGGAGTTTTTCCTTGCCACAGTTGCTCATCAGGGACAAACTTACTTACAAAGAACATATTTACGTTTAATCACCACATTATCTGTGTAAAGCCGCTTTGAGACAATGTTTATTGTTAAAAGCGATATACAAATAAAAATGAATTGAATTGAATTGAACAGAGGTTTTCTGGGACTCAACCACGGGTGGATGTTTTAACGTGGCGTGGACACTGAAATGGAACACCAGTGTTGGAGCCCACCGGCCGGAGCCATCAGTAGCATTCCAGCGATCTTCTAGCATTGCCAAATCCTAGTCGATCTTTACACCTCGGAGACGGAAAATCCTGGTGAGTCCTCAGCCTGACATGTAACCCGCCTCTCCGACCGCGCCTCCTGCGGCGCTTCTTGCCTGGTAGCAAACAGACAGGGCGTCTCAGGAAAGGAGGAATTAATGTCAACAGTGGCGGTGGTGGTCTAAATGACTGGGTGTTTAAGAGGCAATTAGTTGTCAAACGCAGTTCCAGCAGTGTGGTGCGATCATACACAATAAACGATTAGACGGTAGCAAAAATAAACATGAAAAAACAGAGGAGCAAGTGGCAAAACCAAACACAGTGGCGCCATCTTGGATCAGGACTCGGCCGCCAGGACTCGGGGTGAATGTTGAAGATGTCAGTGAAGACATCTGCTAGTTGTTTTGCACATTACCTGAGCACTCTGCCAAGGAATGTTGTCAGGTCCAGCAGACTTCCGTGGGTTAACTTTACATAGAGTTTTCCTCACTTCAGCTGTGGTTAGACAGAGCACCAGGTCAGTGGGAGGAGGAATGGTCTTCCATGAAAAAACAGAGGAGCAAGTGGCAAAACCAAACACAGTGGCGCCATCTTGGATCAGGACTCGGCCGCCAGGACTCGGGGTGAATGTTGAAGATGTCAGTGAAGACATCTGCTAGTTGTTTTGCACATTACCTGAGCACTCTGCCAAGGAATGTTGTCAGGTCCAGCAGACTTCCGTGGGTTAACTCTACATAGAGTTTTCCTCACTTCAGCTGTGGTTAGACAGAGCACCAGGTCAGTGGGAGGAGGAATAGTCTTCATCGCCACCATGTTGATCTGTACCTCAAACCGTAAAAGTCGTTCAGCGCATCTGGGAGGGAGGGGTCACAGTCACAAGCAGGTGATGTGGTCTTGTAATTCGTGATCGCCTGGATGCCCTGTCACATGCGCCAGGTGTCTCCACTGTCCTGGAAGTGGTCGTGGATTTTCTTCGCGTGTGCGCACTTCGCCTCTCTGATGGCATGAGACAGTTTGGCCCTTGCTGTTTTTAAGGCCGTCTTATCCCCTGATCTGGAGGCAGAGTCTCTTTGTTTCAACAGTGCACGCAGATTTGCAGTCATCCACAGGTTCCGGTTGGAGCGTGTAGTAATGGACTTGGAGATGGTCACATCATCAATGCACTTGCTGATGTTGCTGGTCACTGATGACGTGTACTCCTCCAAGTTGATGGAATCGCTGTTGGTTGCAGCCTTTCTAAACATGTCCCAGTCAGTGCACTCAAAACAGTCCTGAAGAGCAGAATTAGCTCCTTCTGGCCAGGTTTTCACCTGTTTCAGAACCAGTTTAGAGCATCGAACAAGTGGTCTGTATGGTGAAATTAACATAACAGAGCAGTGGTCTGAGTATCCGAGATGTGGGCGGGGCTCCGCAAGATACGCACCGGGGATGTTTGTGTAAAAAAGATCCAGCGTGTTCGCTCCTCTCGTTGCAAATGCTCGTCCACATGCTGATGGAGTTTAGGAAGCACAGTCCTGAGATTCGCATGGTTGAAATCTCTGGCTATAATAAACAATCGGTCAGGGTGAGCATTCTGCAGGTCGCTAATAGCGCCAGAGAGTTTACACCGTGCCTCCTTAGCATTAGCGCTGGGAGGAATGTACACTCCGACGATGTAAACAGTGGTGAATTCCTGTGGTAAATAAAAAGGTCTGCATTTAACAGTCACAAACTCCACTAGTGATGAGCAGTAGCATGATACAAGCACAGAGTTCTTACACCGTTCCGTGTTGATATAAACACACGCCACCACCGCGTAACCTGGTTTACGTGACGTCTCTTGCCAATGATCTCATGACTTGCCTATTGGCTCAATTTTACAGGTTCAGAGGACAATGTTCAGCGTTGCCAAAGGCCCAAACATTAGCCCAAATAAGCTAAAAAAAAACAAATGTGATCAGAAATTGGCATGTTATGTCAAAACACTTGGCACAGGGAGGGGGATTGAACCCTGGATGAATCGATTACCTCTACGTGACATCATAGGCCATGCCCACCGCGCAAAACTATTAGCTTACCACGTCACTAAACTCCCTGTGACCTCTCTTTAACTGCAATAATTGATATTTTTTTATTATTAGCAGCCAAAGTATGGAAGTAAATATCTACTCAAATTTCAACAAAGGCCAACTTTTGAAACCAGAGCTGCTATGTAAATTTCATCTAGTTTGTCAGCAACTTTTTTTGCTAACCCAATAAATAAAAATGTAAAGACAATGTCTCACTGGATCTTCAGTCCAGTTTCCATTTAAAAGCTCTAGAGCTATAACTGCATTGCAACAAGCTTTGTGTGTGACATCATGATAGTGCAGTGGGACGAACTGTGGGTGTCTCTTTAAATTGTCATGAAAGCATCAGTTGTCCAATCAGATACATGCACGACTATATAAAAGGGGACTTTTAATGCACCATGTTGTGTGATCACCGCTTGTGTGTCATTGCCCGAGGCCTGCCCCTTCCTGGTTTACTCTTCCTGTCTTACAGGTATGTGTTTGCTACCAAGTGTGTATCAACGTCTGTGTGTTTGTGGTAACCAGCTTTATTTGAATTATAGTTTCCAACGTGTAATCATTCCATGTTGCTCGGCGACTGCTTTTAAACATGAACCCGCCGTAATCCTGTGCCTTCTTGCCGGTTTGATGTCGTTTGCCTGTGCGGCTGGAATTGTGGTCGAAAAGACAATATTAAGGTGGAATAGTTTTAAGAGGAGTCATTCAGTGCGGCCTGCGGGGCAACGTACTTTGATGCTGCTGCTTTATGATTTGTTGCTTTGTTTTACTTGACTTTGGTTATGCTTTGTTTTATTTAACTTTGTATGCTTTGTTTTACCTAACTTTGGGTAACAGTGTCTTTGTTATAGGAACCGAGGCTTCAGGCAGACGGCTAGTTGGCCTTGGCGTGCGGTGGTGGGACTCTATCACAGGGTGCAGTGTGTTCACACTTGATCTTACCGTGTGTGTGTGTGTGGTGCGCTTGTGCATTTGGTGTTATGCTCCTGGTGATATGGTAGCCGCATACTCATTAAGCTAGTTTACCTGCTTTAGGTCAGCCTCGGTTTCCTTTTTGTTTTTATGCCTATTTTATTCCCGCCTATAGTCATGTTTTAAGATTAATACCCATATTTGATGTTGAAATAAAACATTTTTTTGTATTTTTGGTATCCACGTCTCTTGCCTCTGTTTCTTGAAACCACGTACCTGTGTGTCTTTTGTAGATGATTAATCTATAATAGTGTTCCCTGTTAACAGGGTGGCGTAGTCAGCTGAGTTATAGTTTCTGTCTAATGAACGTCCTGCCACACTTTGGCGTAGTCGGCAGGATCCGTTTCTCTTTGTTGGGCTGAGACGTGGATGCTTATTGTTATTTTGTTAAAGGTTTTAGTTGTGATTTGTGGATGGATTAGAGGTTATTTTTTGTATTGCTTGTGTGCTTTTCTTTTGTTTTTTTGTGTTTAGAGTGTGTGGAACAAAGCAGCAGTGTCATTCCAGTGGACTTGGAGCATTCCAAATTGGGTTTTCATAGCTTCTACTGACTTTAAGTTTCCCGTAAACAAATGGAAGCGGAATTGCAGGAATTAAGGGATCTTGTTGCTCAATTAAGGGCGGATAATGACAAATTGCGCCAGGAGCAGAGTCATGCTGCTCCATCCAGTCCCATAGCTGGCCCCTCTCGAGAATCTGTGGTGCCACCTATTGATCAACTAGTTAGTGCTAGTGCCACGTTAACCGAACGCCTCGTGTTTATTCCAAGGGATAGAAAATGTCCAATATTCAATGGTAGATCGGGCATTGGCATTAATGAGTGGATTGAGGAAGCAAAAGCTTGTATAAGAACTCGTCATTTGAGTGGCAGACCAGGCATTTTTCCTATTTGATCATTTAGGAGGGAACGCACGTGAGGAGGTTAGACATCGCCTTTTTATTGATCGAGGTAGCGAGCAATCTCGCGTTGAGTGTATGACTAGGGTAAGAGTGCGTGGTCCTCGTGTCGTGTCACAGGTGGTACTATTAAGTTGGTTGCGGCAACTTGTGCAGAACAGTTGGCAGGTAGTACTGTACTGTTCGAGCCCATTGAGTCAGGGTTACCCGAAAGGTTGTTGGCATCCCCCGCCTTGGTGGAAGTGATTGGAGGCTCAGTTTATGTGCCAGTGGTCAACATAGGCACGTCTGATGTCCTCCTTTTTCCACGCAGAGTATTAGGTACCCTGGGTAGAGTGCATGTTGTTAGTTTGCCGGCAGGTGTTACTGAAGTTAGATCCACTACAGCAAATGTGTATTCTTAAGCCACTTTAGCAGTTAGTGCCCCTGTTTTAGAGCAGATTGCAAAAGTAGACCTGACTGCATTGCCAGAACTGGAACAGGGCAAGGTGAGGGCCTTGCTTATAAAATATCAGACGGTATTCTCTGAACATGATGGTGATTTGGGATGTACAAGTCTTATATCTCATGATATCCCACTCTTGGATGATATCCTTGTGCGGCAGCGACGTCGCCGGGTACCTCCCTCTGAGTATGAGGTTGTTCAAGCCTACATCAATCAGTTGCTGGAGTCTCGGGTAATTAGGGGAAGTTGCAGCCCATATGCCTCCCCAATTGTCTTGGTAAAAAAAAAAAAGATGGTAGTCTACGCTTATGCGTTGACTACCGCCAGTTAAACACCAAGACCAGGAGGGATGCATTTCCTTTGCCTCGGATTGAGGAGTCGCTGGATGCGTTGACGGGGGCCTGTTGGTTTTCCACTATGGATCTAGCTAGTGGTTATAACCAGGTCCCCGTCACAGAGGGGGATAAGCCAAAGACTATTTTTTGCACCCCATTTGGCCTGTTTGAATGAAACCTTATGCCTTTTGGGTTGTGCAATGCCCCCTCTACCTTCCAGTGACTTATGGAGAGGGTATTTGGGGACCAACAGTGTCAGTCCTTACTTTTATATCTAGACGATATTGTGGTGTTCTCCACCTCAATTACTCAACATTTGGAGAGGTTGGAGGTTGTTTTAAGCCGCCTGGAATGGGAAGGGTTAAAGGCTAGGCTAGAGAAGTGCGCCTTTCTTTAGCAAGAGGTGAAATATTTGGGTCATGTTATCTCTTCCAGGGGTGTGGCAACTGCCTAGTAAGATCGAGGCTGTGGCCCAGTGGCCTCGTCCCTCTAGCGTTACAGAGTTAAGATCCTTTCTGGGTTTTTCCAGCTACTATTGGCGGTTTTGCCAAGTTGGCTGCCCCACTGCATAAGCTGGTGGGGGAATTTGCTGGTGTAAAGGGTAAGCAGAAAGGTAGGACTTTTGCTAGTGCCTGGAGTGAAAACTGTCAGGTGAGCTTTGAGGGGTTAAAGGAGAAACTGACTACCGCCCCAGTACTTGCGTATGTGGATTTCTCTAAACCGTTTATTCTGGCGGTGGACGCCAGTTATCAAGGGTTAGGGGCAGTCCTTTCCCAGGAAACTGAAGGCAAGGTAAGACCAGTGGAATATGCTAGTCGCTGTTTAAGGCCCACTGAGCGCAACATGTCAAATTATAGCTCTATGAAGTTGGAGTTTGTTGCGCTCAAGTGGGCCATGACAGAGAAATTCTGTGAATATCTGTTGGGTAATAAGTGTGTGGTATTGCCCCACTGCATAAGCTGGTGGGGGAATTTGCTGGTGTAAAGGGTAAGCAGAAAGGTAGGACTTTTGCTAGTGCCTGGAGTGAAAACTGTCAGGTGAGCTTTGAGGGGTTAAAGGAGAAACTGACTACCGCCCCAGTACTTGTGTGTGGTATTCACAGATAATAATCCCCATAGCCATCTGACCTCTGCAAAGTTGGGGGCGACTGAGCAGCGTTGGGCTTCTCAGCTGGCGGCTTTCGATTTTGAGATCAAGTATCGCTCTGGTAAGAGTAATAAAAATGCAGATGCGCTGTCACAGAGGGATCCCCTGGAACCTGGTGGGTTGGATGGGTTGACCCCTGGCACAGCAATTCCTGAGTCTTTGCGGTCATTAGCTGGGGTAGATTCTGTGGGTAGACAAGGAAATCGGCCAGGACCTAATGAGCGGCGCCAAATGACTAAGGCAGCCTTAACCTTGCTCCGCCAGTGGAATTGGTTGAGAGAGTTAGATGGTATGCTGTATCGTCGGGTTTACTTCCCTAATGGTAAGGAAGAGATGTTGCAATTGGTTTTGCCTGCTGCCTTGAGACCAGAGGTGTTAAGGCAGTTGCATCAGCAACATGGACACCAGGGCAGGGAGCGCACCATGGAGTTAGTGCAACAGAGGTGTTATTGGCTGGGTTTGTCCTCGGATGTGGCAAGTTGGTGTCATGAGTGTG
Source organism: Silurus asotus (assembly GCA_024362625.1). NCBI lineage: Eukaryota > Metazoa > Chordata > Actinopteri > Siluriformes > Siluridae > Silurus > Silurus asotus. The sequence continues at coordinate 51,815 of MU535751.1, read as the reverse complement.
ACCGGTGCCAGGCAGCCAAAGACATCCAGCCACTGGCTCAGGCTTTTATGGGGCGATTAATGTCATCTATGCCAAATGACATCTTGGCAGTGGACTTCAGTGTTAGAGCCCACAAGCTCTGGCATCGAAAACATTTTGGTGATGACTGACGTTTTCAGTAAGTATACCCTTGCTGTTCCAACGAGGGATCAGCGAGCGGAAACGTTGGCACAAGCCCTGGTGACCGAATGGTTTTACAGGTTCGGTGTTCCAGGCCGTCTCCACTCGGACCAGGGTCAAAATTTTGAGTCTTTGTTGATACGTCAGTTATGTGAGCTTTATGGTGTGGTGAAGTCTCGTACTACCCCCTATCACCCGGCCGGTAACGGCCAGTGTGAACGCTTTAACCGCACTCTACATAATCTGTTGCGTACTCTGCCAGTGTCCAGGAAACGAGACTGGGTAGCGTGTCTTCCCCAGGTAGTGTTCAGTTATAATAGCACCCCTCATCAGAGCACAGGGGAATCGCCACACTTCTTGATGTTTGGACAGGAGCCACGGTTGCCCGTAGATTTTCTGTTGGGGAGATAACCCCAGCTAAGGGAGGGTAGTGTGCATGACTGGGTCTTGGAACATCAAACGAGGCTCCAGGTAGCCTTTGCAGGTGCACAGGAACGGTTGCAGGTCATGGTTGATAGGCGCAAGGCCAATCATGATCAGCACGTCTGAGATTAACCACTGCTGGAGGGCCAACTGGTGTACCTCCGTAATTATGGGGTAAGGGGCCGCCATAAAATCCAGAACCTGTGGAGCCTAGTGGTCTATCAAGTGACAAGGGCACCCAAGGAAGGTGGTGTAGTGTACACCATTGCGCCTGTAGATGACCTGACCAAGGTAAGTTACGTGCATCGTTCACTGCTAAAGAGTAGAGTCTGTAAGGTCACAGTTGGTACTAACTATGGTAGTCCTTTACCTGACCCAGTTGTGGGCACATCCTCATTAGTTGAGGAATAGGATGAGGTAGATTTATTAGCTTCGGTCTAAGAACGGGATCAAGTTGATGTTGAATTAAGATTTGGTGGGCTGGCATCTGGGGTGGAACATGGTCCACAGGAGAGGGTGAGTGTTACGGGACCCGTTCCTGCTAACTGGCCGGGATTACAGGCTCCAGCTAGGGATACAGCTATGTTGCCGGAGCCACAGCCTGAAGCCCTGGTTAGGGTGGATGAGGGTGCGTTACGCAGGACAAAACGTGCAAATGCGGGCCAACATCCAAATGTACACCATCTTCCCCGTTCAGTAGGTGGGACAGGTGAGGGCTCCCAGCAGCAAATGCATGGCATGGTGCTAAGGCATTTTTAGGCCATAGGAATAGGTAACCCTGACCCTAGTAGTACGACCGTCGGGGCGACGATCCGTCAGTGGGGGGGTAGATTGTAGTGGAACGAACTGTGGGTGTCTCTTTAAATTGTCATGAAAGCATCAGTTGTCCAATCAGATACATGCACGAGTATATAAAAGGGGACTTTTAATGCACCATATTGTGTGATCACCTCCTTGTGTGTCATTGCCCGAGGCCTGCCTCTTCCTGGTTTACTCTTCCTGTCCCACAGGTATGTGCTTGCTACCAAGTGTGTATCAACGTCTGTGTGTTTGTGGTAACCAGCTTTATTTGAATTATAGTTTCCAACGTGTAATCATTCCATGTTGCTCGGTGACTGCTTTTAAACATGAACCCGCCATAATCCCGTGCCTTCTTGCCGGTTTGATGTCGTTTGCCTGTGCGGTTGGACTTGTGGTTGAAACGACAATATTAAGGTGCTGCTTTGTTTATGATTTGTTGCTTTGTTTTACTTAACTTTGGTTATGCTTTGTTTTATTTAACTTTGTACGCTTTGTTTTATTTAACTTTGTCTGCTTTGCTAGCTTTGTTTATGCTTTGTTTTACTTTACTTTGTTTGCTTGCTAGCTTTGTTTATGATTTGGTTTGATTCATTGTATATTCATTCAAACACTCAACATTCAATTATTATTCTTATTATTATTTCTATTATTATTTCTTGTGTGAGATTTAAATTTGGGTAACAGTGTCTTTGTTATAGGAACCGAGGCTTCAGACAGACGGCTAGTTGGCCTTGGCGTGCGGTGGTGGGGCTCTATCACAGGGTGCAGTGTGTTTACGCTTGATCTTACCGTGTGTGTGTGTGTGTGGTGCTCTTGTGCATTTGGTGTTATGCTCCTGGCGATATAGTAGCCGCATACCCATTAAGCTAGTTTACCTGCTTTAGGTCAGCCTCGGTTTCCTTTTTGTCTTTATGCCTATTTTATTCCCGCCTATAGTCATGTTTTAAGATTAATACCAATATTTAATGTTGAAATAAAACATTTTTTTGTATTTTTAGTATCCACGTCTCTTGCCTCTGTTTCTTGAAACCACGTACCTGTGTGTCTTTTGTAGATGATTAATCTATAATAGTGTTCCCTGTTAACAGGGTGGCGTAGTCAGCTGAGTTATAGTTTCTGTCTAATGAACGTCCTGCCACAATAGCCTTGAGATCAGGCTGAAATATTAGGCATAGACTTTTGCATTATCTTAAACACATTGTTCATTATGTTTGTTGAATTTTTATATGTTGATGAATATAGTATGATAATAAGATTAAGTATGATAACAATATAAAATATAAAAGGTAACATGTACACATTAAAAGCCTAAACTCACAGTTTCTAATATTTCAATTGCAAATTAACGTTTTTATTAATTTGAAACAAACACTTTTATTTTCATGTACAACCATCAAACCTTTCAGTTCAACTTTACACACATTCTCTGCACCAACAGCAGATAGGTTTCACTCTCTTGAGTGTACAAACTAGTGCACAATTACCAAACTGCTGCAGCTACACACATGCACCATATTACCAGTCTCTCCTCATTACAGCAGCAGTGTGTGTGTGTGTGTGTGTGTGTGTGTGTTCTCCTCATGCAAAGATTTACTACTTACATTTACATATTTAGCATTAAGTTTTATACATATTCTACATTAAAATTGATCTTTTAATACACAACATTTAAAGCGTAAAATACACAATTATATCAGATAAATTGTTAATCATTTATTTATTTATCATTATGGATTATATAAAATGAAAAATATCTGTGTGGAGATTTTGCTGGCTCAGGGTGGTTTTATTCTGCCACAATCACACTTTTACATACATTTTTTTTTTTAAATGTTTAAACTTTTCATTGTTTTTTCACACTCAGCTCATCATCTTTCATTTTCTCTCTCAGGGTTTTTTTCACCCCTTTTGTCCGCTTCCTCTTTCACTGCAGCAGATAACACAGCGCTTGTGGTTCCACTTTACAGCACTTGTGGTAAAGTAAATGGATTGGACATGATTATTTTGAGATTCAGTGCACAGTTCACTATCACTCATGTAAACAAACAGAAGCGTTGCACATTTTTCTCTTTTATTTGTCTTTTTATTTAGCATGAACTTAAACAAACACTGACTTGTTCATGGCTTTTCTGCCACATGGTCACATGGTGTGAATACAAGGTAAGATTATATACTTTGGTAATCTTATTTAAATTAAAATTAACTGTAAATTAAAATAAATGCACATGTATGAAGGCAAAGAGAAGCTTTTTCTGATGGTCTTAAGATTTTTTGTTATTTTGCATTTTTAGAAATTATGTTTTTCTTTTTGTTCCCTCAGGGCAACTTTGTGCAATAGGGGGTAGTATCTAAGGATGTTTTTGCTGACAATGTGGTTTGATGTCATCACATATTATGACATCACATATTTGTGCACAGTATAAACCCTTATGTGTTTTTTATCACATCAGCAACACATGCAATGCAATGTGTCTAATTTTATTCTTTGTTACAATGCCTATAATTTTCGACTCATAAATTCAGTGCCGTTATCTGAACGGATGCACTTGATTTCTCCATAAGGTGCTATGTCAGCTAGGAATTTTTCTGTGGCTTGAATTGTGTCACCCTTGCACTTCAGAAAATACACTAACACAGTTGTGTTGATCTTTACATTCTCTGATGGTTCTCCAGACTCGGAGTGCTCAGCTTTAAAGGAATTGGTCTTTTTTCATCTACAACATTTCTGGCGTTATCTTGGCCTCCCTTTTTCTTACATAGAAATTCTACATGTGTATTATTATTTTTGCAATGATTGCACCACACCCTCTTGAAACATTTTCTGGCTATATGTGCTTTTACCCCACATTTGTAACAGGTCACATGGGTATCCTCATATTTTCTGTCTTTAGTGTGTGACTTTAAAGGGCCTCGTGCTTGTCTCGTGTGTGCTTTTGATCACATTATCTGTGGATTCTGTTTTCATTTTCTCCACTTCGTCATAAATTCTCAATCTTCTTTTCAAGTCTATGAATGTAACGTTGCCCTCATTTTGTGTTATGTGGATGGTTAGCAGCTTGAAATAATCTGGTAGTTCACGGAAAATCATGGCAATAGTTAATCCATCACTCATGGTTTCTCCTGCATCTCTCAATGCTGTAATGATGTACTCTGCTTTTATCAGATAATCAGTAACACTTTCCTTGTCTGTCATGTGCAGCTTCGTTAACTATGTGTACATATTTATTATCATTGGCTTGCTTTTCCCTGAATAATGCTCTTTCAGTATTTTCAGGGCTTTTCTACCATCATCAGCTGCTTCATGTCTTATAGGCGATAGGCTTTTATCATCTATAAGTCGTATTATTTCAGCATAGCAATCAGCATTTTTCTGCCTGTCTTCGATTAGCTGTTTTGCATTAGCATTAACAGGTTCTTGTAAAATAGTTTCTTTAAGCTTTAGAGTATGCAAAAAGCCAAGGAATCTTGTTTCCCAAAGGTCATATTTCTCTTCTGATCCATCAAACAGAAACTGCGTTGCCAGAAACCCTGCCGCTCTACTTGCCATTTTGTAGAATCGCTGACATTGTTGACTATATATATATATAATATATAGTATAACTTACTCAAGAAAAAAAAACGCTCGCTTGTTTCCTAGGCCCATTGAGATTCAAGGCGCAGTTCACTATCACTCGTGGAAACAAACAGAAGCGGTGCACATTTTTTCATTTGTCTTTTTATTCAGCATGAACTTAAACAAACACTGACTTGGACATGGAAAAAAAAAATGTAGCAGCATAACGCCATCACCCCAAACTGCCTGTTTTGAGAACTGATCTTACTGGAGCTTTACCATGTGAATTATTAAAATCAGTATCTTAGAATCACAACAAATCACATCAAAACTCTGGTATGATTGCAGACACAATCTCTGAACTCTGGTGTGATTCACTATCAGTGTCTGGAGGCTTCACTAAATGAACTTTTGACATTTGTTTTAAACAAATAAACAATAAGGGGAGCAACAATTATGATGCTACTGCCAACAGGCCATAAAACATATTATAAAACATACAGTGTAAACAGTGAACAACAGTTTGCTATTTTAAATGCTCTTTTAAAAGTGTAACATTACAAACTAATCACTGATATCTGGAGCTACTTAAAACCCTGCTTTACACTGCAAGTTGATTTTTCACTGTTTGAATTTTGGGCACCATTCTTTTTGTGTTTGCTTTCAGGGAGTGAAAGCATTTCCCTGAACGCAACAAAGAACAAGTCCATTGTTGGGATGTCTGAGATCGTTCACAATCTTTCTGGCTCGGATCCAATCAGATTGCCAAGCAGTACAAAAAAAATCCTCCATTAAAATGTTTCAACAATATACTTAGAACAGACAAGGCAAATAAATTTCATGTGAAGATGGCCTTTCTTAACGAGGGATCCATTTGGCTTAGTCTCCATCTCCATATGTGACTAGGGCTTGACAAGCATCTTCCAGGTTGTGGTCATCCAACCCCTCTGGATATTCAGGTAGGAAATGATTTCCTCTTTCCTTGGCTTCTTGATGGCTTTATTGGGAGGGTCAGCATGTGTACTGTCCCTTCCACGTTTACCACAGATGACAGTGACATAAAGTCAACTCAGCTGACGTATTTTGGTTCTATAATTACCCATCTTGAATTTAAGATTGTTCCTCCATCCATCCCAGCCAAATGATGACCATGATTCTTAAAGACACAAATGTTTCTACTAAGGCTTTTGCAACGACTTTTAAAACTCTCTTTGTTGGGTATGCATCAAATGCATACATGGTCTCATCGAGTTTCTCAAGAATATCATGTATTAGCTCTTTTGTCACTTTGAGATATGTTCCATCTCTGAGATGCAACAGCTTACCTTGATGAAGTCTATACTTAACATCAACAGAAAATGTAGGAATGTCGAATACCTCTGGCCATGGAAGACGTCTATCTAAAGAGGAGGTGGACAGGATCTCTGTGTCTGCCTGGCTGCTTGTGTCACTACATAATCCAGGTTGTGTAGTGAATGGTTCAAGATCAATCATAGGGATTATTTTAACAGTTGGCTTCTCTGGGAGTTCAGAGAGAGTTGCAAGGTTACACAATTCAGTGTGAGATTCAGGATATTGAAATTGTATGGCAAAGCTGTAGTTTGTATTGAGTGTGCTTCTGAGCCATCCAATCAAATCTTCAATTGTGTCAGGTCGTGCCATCATTGTCAGCTTTCTTATGTTTTCCTCGGACACCATAACCCTAATGGTGAGTTTCTGTTGCTCAGCCATTTAAAAAATGTTTAAATGTTTTTAAGAGGTGAGGGTGATATTCCAAATAGTGATGCATTGGCTACAAAGGAAAATCTGGAAATGTTTACTGCAGCAGCTGTCTGTGCTCTGCTATTTTACAGTCTAGGAAATTCAGTGTCAATTCAGTATGCTTTGGTGCCACAGCTAACTCCATAATGTCTTTGAGAAGCATGAGAATTTCCCATGTGTCCAGACACAGTGACCAATAAGAAATGGGAGGAGCTTTATGAAACACCAATTCTCATGCCCATTTCCACCAATGGTACCTCTGGTGGAAAATCCCTTCCCAATCATCTGAGGTCGATTTGTTTTGTCAGTAAAACTGTAACTGACGTAATGGATGGCCTGATTCAGCATATCTAATGTCTGTAAGACACTGGGACAACTCAGTTGGAACAATGCCTTCCAACAGATGATGTAGGATATCAGAAGGGTAACCCGTGACCACATGAAAGTACTCGAGATTCTCAGTTAAAGAACATGCTGTTTTCACACCATAGGTCCGACTCAATCCTGGGTCAACTCTCACCTCCTGCACCAGCCTATCATGGGAATCTTTGTCTCAGTTTAAAACACCCAGAACAAACCTCCACACAGGCTGCCCAGGTGCTTGTTCAGTCTCTTGCCATTTCGAGACTGGACTACTGCAGCTCTCTGCTGGCAGGTCTTTTCCTGAACGCTATTTGTCCACTGCAAATGATCCAAACGCAACTGCACAACTTGTGTTTAATCTTCCCAAGTTCTCCCACACCACCCCTGAGATCCTTCAGCACTGCTCAACTGGTATGACCTTCTCTCAGAATGAGACGTAAGTATACTTCAAGGCTCTTCTCTGTTTCGGGCACCGAAGGTGGTGAAATGAACTTCCCCCTAGGTGTCGGTACAGCGGAGTCCCTCACTATATTTAAGCGACGGTTAAAGACAAAACTCTTTCTGAAACACTTAAATTAGAACTTTCCAAAGTTTGCTTTGTAGAATTCAAGAGTTATATTTATATTAAGTTTGTAATATTGCGTACCAGTGTAGATTTATTCATTGCTAGAGACTCAAAGCACTTTGTATATCTGTCTGTATAAGGGCGTCTGCTAAATGCCACAAATATAAAATGTACTGCTTGCCAAACAGAATATGCAGAACTGAAGCTCTTCAGGAATCCTCCAAGGTACACCAATGTTATCAGCAGCAACATACAGTGAGGAAAATAAGTATTTAAACACCCTGCTATTTTGCAAGTTCTCCCACTTAGAAATCATGGAGGTTCTGAAATTGTCATCGTAGGTGCATGTCCACTGTGAGAGACATAATTTAAAAAAAAGAATCCAGAAATCACAATGTATGATTTTTAAACTATTTATTTGTATGATACAGCTGCAAATAAGTATTTGAACACCTGTCTATCAGCTAGAATTCTGTCCCTCAAAGACCTGTTAGTCTGCCTTTAAAATGTCCACCTCCACTACATTTATTATCCTAAATTAGATGCACCTGTTTGAGGTCGTTAGCTGCATAAAGACACCTGTTCACCCCATACAATCAGTAAGAAACCAACTACTAACATGGCCAAGACCAAAGAGCTGTCCAAAGACACTAGAGACAAAATTGTACACCTCCACAAGGCTGGAAAGAGCTACGGGGAAATTGCCAAGCAGCTTGGTGAAAAAAGGTCCACTGTTGGAGCAATCATTAGAAAATGGAAGAAGCTAAACATGACTGTCAATCTCCCTCGGACTGGGGCTCCATGCAAGATCTCACCTTGTGGGGTCTCAATGATCCTAAGGAAGGTGAGAAATCAGCCCAGAACTACACGGAAGAAGCTGGTCAATGACCTGAAAAGAGCTGGGACCACCATTTCCAAGGTTACTGTTGATAATACACTAAGACATCATGGTTTGAAATCATGCATGGCACGGAAGGTTCCCCTGCTTAAACCAGCACATGTCCAGGCACACCTAAGTTTGCCAATGACCATTTGGATGATTCAGAGGACTAAATGTGAATGTTCACAAAGCACATATAAATCTTATGGCCAGGTGTACACAAACTTTTAACAATATAGTATATAGATTAAGCATATTTATTTGTGGAATCTTGTTTAATTTGTTTAATAACAGTGCATTATTAATTCATAATTTATGGGATGTCTTTTTTCTTTAAACAATCTGATCTTGCTTAAAATTACAATTGAGATATAGAAGTAATGTCTATACTAAGGCGTTTATGCACATTAATGCATGCACAGTAATTTCTGTTTATTTGTTAAGGACCCCTTTGAAAACTAGATGGTTCTTCTCAAGGGGTTTATCCGTTTAATGAACTTACAGAAATAGTGAGCAAAATAAATCACCTTTTTTTATTTAAAAAAAAGTGCATTACATTTTGAGAGATGTGGGGGACGGCCTCAAGTACTTGGGTTGAGGCTGAAAACATAGATCTTGCTTGCCATCATGAATATAAGGTTCCAAATTTGGCCATGTCACACAATTTTGTGAAGGTACCTGGGCAAAGTCGTGTCCATATAATTATGAGAATTATAACTTTGTCGTAGGACTAAACCAAATACATTGGCTAATAAAACAGATTCTGTCATAGAAGGTGACTCATTTTAGTAATGATTTCCAAATAAATAGCTCTGAACCTTTCATGTGAGCCTGGAGAGGTGGAGGTATGTGCTGGAGAAAAGGGGAATAAAAGTCAGTAGGAGTATGACAAAGTACATGTGTGTGAATCAGAGGGAGGGCAGTGAAGTGGTGCGGTTGCAGGGAGAAGAGGTGGAGAAGGTGGAGGAGTTCAGGTACCTGGAGTCAACAGTGCAAAGTAATGGAGAGTGTCTTAAAAAAATGAAGAAAAGAGTGCAGGCAGGGTGAAGTGGGTGTTTATGGTTTAAAGACAGCGGCATTGAGTAAAAAAAAGACAGGAGGTATGACGACCCCTGATGCGAGCTGCCGAAAGTACGTAAGTAAGTAAGTAAGTAAGTGGGTGGGTGGGTGTGGAAGAGCTGATGGTTCGGGAAAGAAAAAATCACTCAGGACAGAAACCAGTTCAAAATAAATGTATTTATTTATGCTGTTCAGTGCTATTTACCGAAGCTCATCGGCGCACACACAGGCACAACCTTTCACTTCTCTTTATATGTTCCCCCTGATCACAGCAAGAGATCGTTAGACAAGATTTCCCTCAGGTGTGTCATTCCTATGCCTTTCTGCCTCACCCTCCATTCACAAACCGGCGCTCGGCCACCCACCCAATTGCACACTTTCCCGGGTTTGCCGTGAGCCCTGCCCGCCCCAAGTTCCTCCTGGTCTAAGGTGTTGCAAACGAAGCTGCCAGTCATTACTATAGATTGTCATGGCGTATCCGTTATGAGGCCGGAGAATTGATCCGTCAGATGTTAAAACGTCTCTACCGTCACAGGCACCGCTTCCCTCCAGGGTTTTAGGAGGTTAGGTGGTACACCTGGAGCGCATCCCCTCTATCTGTGTGCTGTACCTCATAGTCAAAGTCTCCCACACGCTGTGTAACCTTAAATGGTCCTTGCCACTTTGCGAGTAATTTAGAGTTCGACGTGGGTAGCAGAACAAGGACTTTATCTCCTGGTGAAAATTGTTGCAGCAAGTTGGGCTTCCCTGGAAAGGAGTGGCAGAAGGTGGAGGGCCCGCTCCGAGCCCGACCATTTCCCGGCGATTGCCACGCACTCAAATATCTCCAGGAATGCCTCAGCGTCGTCCTGCAAGTTCATTTTATTGGGAGGCTAGGTGAAGGTGTCGGGGTGGCAGGAGATTCTTTACGGCTCAGGGCACTTTGGAACATCGCCCGGTCCTCCGCCTGGGCTCGGACCACTTCCTGGAACCGCTGTTCCTGCTCAGTGTGCACCTGAAGGAGGGCTTGGTGTTGGGTCTGCTGGAGCTCAGCGAGCACCTTCTCCATCTCAGTCAACGGTGAAGATTCCACAGTTGGTTCGTCCTGTGTTCCTTCCTGGTTTTGGCACCACTATTTTCCGAAGCTCATAGGCACACACACTGGCACACCCTCTCGTTCCTCTTTATATGTTCCTCATGATCACTGCAAGAGAGAGAATATTTGTTAGAAAAAATTTCCCTCAGGTGTGTCATTCGTACGCCTTTCTGCTCCCGGCCTTCCCCTCCATTCACAAAACCGGTGCTCGGCCACGCCCCTGCTGCCACAATGCGTATTATACTAGTACTCTAAACGCACATTCCTATGTTATCCGTTCAGTGTCTATAGCATCTTTACGATGTGAGTATGTAAGGTACATGGAATGTCATGGAATCTCTGATTACTGTGTCTTCTTACCCAGTCAGAAACAGTTTTTATATATATATATATATATTATATACATAGACACACACAAACACACACACACAGGAAATCCCCTGAGCTAAAACTGTGTATATATATATATATATATTACACATACGTATGTATATATAAAATGTTGTTTACCTGTAAATTTATCTGAAGATTCATCAAATTATTCATGACTAAGTAATTATATTTATTCAAACACTAAATTTACCTATTTAACTAAGAAATAAACACTGATTTATTATTAAATAATTTATGTATTTATTTGTTTATTATTAATTTCTGAAAGCTGCTTACTGTTACATCTTACATCTTAATACATTACACTTTAACAGCAGCTATCATAGCAGATGATCATTGTACAATGGAACACATTTTTTCTCTCGGATCATTTTTGTTTTAATGGGAGCTCTATCATCTAAAGTAGAACAAAGTTGATTGCAGACATTCAGTTGCAGATTTAAGTTCTGTGGTATCAGAAGGATATTCAATTAATATTGATAACCCATGCTGCTGGAGTTCATGTGAATGAATGTTTAACACGGTAATGTGGCGAAGTACTTACACTATGACCGACGGCAGATTTTAAAGGAGATACGGTAATGATCTGAAATAACTTCAGACTGTGAATTTATGACTATATTTTTATATTTAACCAAAATATTATTATTAAGATTGTGTCACCACTATGAATGGGTCCTTTAACATTCTGATTAATTCCTACTGAATCTAGAATAGACAACTGCTGCTCTTAAAGGGTCTCCCTGTTTATCTAAATCAATATTAAGTAGAAGCGAGATTTGTGAGGAAATCTAGGGTTAGCTTTCCTCACAAAAGAGTAGGGTCCCTGGGGGTCTATAAATAATATTAATGGACTTGACTGGCCAGACTTGTTTCTGAAACCTGCATTGGTTATGTTAGGGTAAAGAACAAAATTTTAGTTTTTTTTTTTTTTTTTGCATGATGCTTAGATTATTAGTATAAATAACTGACTCCACCTCCTCTGCCATTTAGACGGGGCTAGTGTATATAACTTTACCCAGGAGAATTCGCTTCATTTTATGGTAGATATTAGTTTGGTTAAATCCACATTTCTGTTAAACACATTACATTAAACTCCTGATCAGAGGTTTTCTATTGTAACGTTACGCAAGTTACCTAAACAAACTTTCTGGTCATTTCTACATTTTGATTTTGCGCTGGCAACAGGCACAATCTCAATATGGTGGACCCTGAATGACGACTCAGCAGACGGTCAGTTTGTCTGCTCCCTGGCCTTGGCTCTGGATAGTGACTGTTAACAAGTCCTGTTCTGAGACTATTACTTAACCTGTGCTTGCTTAGAAAAAACAAACTTCAGGGTAAGAGGTAGGTGTACATCAAGACTCTTCTCTGTTCTTCCACCAAGGTGGTGGAATGAACTTCCCCTAGATGTCTAAACAGCTGTCAGTCACTGCCCAACTTCAAACAACGGGTGAAGGTCTTTTCTCTTCCTGAAGCACTTACAATAGTACTTTTGTTGTTTTCTGATATTTAAAAAAAAAAAAGTTATATAATTCCTGTCAACAGAGTTTTAGGCTGATGGTATCTTAAGTCTGTAATCTCATGAACCAGTGTTAATTAATTCACAGGTAAAAAGATTCAAAGCACTTGTGTACGTCGCTCTGGATGAGGGCATCTGCTAAACACAGTAAATATTAATGTAAGCTGAGCTGCGATGTCCAACACCCTGACCTGAGTCTTCATCTACTCACCCTGTTAAAAGTGCTCAGAGTCTCCATCAAGGAATAAATCAACACTGGTTCAGTAAGTTGCAAACTTACAATCCCATCAGTCTAAAACTCTGTTGGGAGGAAAAACAGTGCACTTTTTTAACAAAATGTAAAACACACATGGAAATGTAAAACAATTCAAATCTAACAGAAGGTAATTAAATAGTGGCCTACAGTAATGAGGATCACTCTAAAACTCTACTTTCTTTTGTTTACACTGTGGAATGTTTCATTGCCTTCATGTCCGAGTGCTAGGATGTGATGGTGGATGAACCTGGGAAAAGTGAATGGAAGGATCCCACAACAGTGTACGATTTAATAATGACAAGAATAAAGAGAGAGAGAACATGTGTGAGGAGAAGGAATGGACTGAGCAGAATAAAAACAAAATAAAGAACAAACTAGAAGATAATAAGCCTTTAAAAACTTTATTTGTGGGGACATTTCAAAAAAGTGGTGGAGAAAGAAAGAAGAGTACATAAAACTTTTAAAAACATTTATTTTTCTTCTATACTTTATATAAAATGATTATAGTTTTATGGGTGTTTTTGTAGGAAATATTATATAATACGGTGTGTGTGTGTGTGTGTGTGTGTGTGTGTGTGTGTGTGTGTGTGTGTGTGCGCACTAAAGCTGGCACTGATCCCATACTGGGTTGATCACCTGACACTAGTAAGAAATGGAGATCAGATCAGAGAGAAAATAAAGATTGGATTGCGTCTGATCCTGTAGCATAAAGATAGAAACTCTATTAAATACTAACTAAAGGACAAAGTAATACATGTGATTTGGACTCCTTCTGCTCTGGGCTTTTTCACATCAACTCCTCAGATCCTGTAGATAAACGAGTTCTCGGTTTGCAGGAACACTGGAGTCTTCACACACAATTGTTCATCACCATTAAACTCTAGAAGAGAAAGAAGTGAATCAGTAACAGAAAACTAGAAGGAGGTGTTTGATGATCAGCAGCAGGTAATTATCTCTGCTTCAAGGAAACCAGGATTTGATTCCAGTGGATCATTTGTCCTTCAACATTTCTTCATGCTTATATAATATCTGTGGTAGAACATTTAGTGAGAACAAATGAGAAGGTGCAGAAGATGGAAGAGAAACATGAGCAGATATTTGCATCACATCACTGCACTTCTCCAATCCCAGGCTTTTAGAGTTTTTACTGCTTTTAATAAAGATCACTGCTGTGGAGCTTCTCTCTTGTTCTACATGTTAACCCTAACCCTAACCCATATTCAAGTGCAGACTTTAAGAACAAGCTGAGGAGAATTTTACAGGAATGATAGACATGTTGTGGAGGTGGAGAGATAAAAGCACTGTCCAAGTGAGACAATCAGCTGCTTACAGAAAATCCAATAATTGGTGGAATAAAAGATGATCATCATCTAATAAATAAAGCAAATGTGCTAAATAGCACTAATGTAGTAAATAACACTGATGTAGTAAATAACACTAATCATTACATCAGTTTCAGTGTTTATATAAAACACATTTTTACTCACTCCAGTGTCTGTAGTTTGTAACGTTCATCATCCTTCAGATCAGAGAGACACTTCACTCCTGAGTCTCCTACTTTATTCTCAGACAGAATCAGTTCTCTCAGGTGTGAGGGGTTTGATCTCAGAGCTGAAGCGAGAGCAGCACAGCCTTCATCTGATACTTCACACTTATACAACCTGCAGATACACAATGACACACACTTCACTCTCTCAGTTTCTACACATTACACATCCTGTGTGTTCTTTCCACTAGAACGAGAGGGGGGGACTTTGGATTGACTCAATAAATTAATAAATAAATATGTATTAAGATGGTTTCATAATTAAGTAAAACATAAGTGATCAGTTTTGCTCTGGTGCAAAGTTTAGTTCTCCTTCTGTAACAGAGCACAAAGCATTCTCCCAACACCACATGTTTTAGCACATGCAATTAAAACTCTTGATTTTATCAGCCTTTAAACATTTTGGTTGTAACACACCTTTGGTTGTTTTGTGTAATCAGTTTTTTCCGGCTCAGGTATATTGCCATCTTCGCTTGACCGAGGATAGAATTAACCAGTTGGCACGAGACCTGTGTTTTCTAACATATTTAAAACTAAAAATAAAACACTGAACAGTAAAATCAACATAAAAATACCTTAAAATGCTCCATAAAAACACAAACAGTGACTGCAACCTGGAGCAGTGAATAAAAGCATGAAAAACTATTTCTCTCTGTGAATAAAAAGGACAGTCAGGTGTAACCTCAGGGTTTAAAAAAGGAATAAAAGAGTTCACAGAGATAATAACATGTAAAATCCTCCACTGGAGGTCGGCAGCTCTTTTTGGTAACGGTGGTTTGTACAGTGTCTCCAGTCTGGTTTAATATCAGCATTTAAACCCAAAACACTTCTCCATGGGGTGTCTACCCTCCCACTCAGCTTTTTCTTATTTTCTTATTCAAAACCTTAACACATGCTCTGTACAGCAGTTTCCCCGACACTGACCCAAAGTCCATCTCCCTTTCACCCGGCTCTCTAGGAGGCCTGTCGAGGTCAGGAGTGATGTTCAGCTGGGGAAAGGGTTCATCCTCTGCAGGACCAGCCTCTGTGTGATGATAGTCCAGCAGCCGAACACACCCCTCTGATGTTAGTGCAGATCTCCAGCGGTGTAGGAGCTGATTGACAACACGCAGGGACCTCAGTCCCATACACGCTGCCACTTCCTCTGCCCTTAACAAGTCTGACCTCGCGATTTTCACAAGCTCCTGAAGCATCACAATGCCCGAGGAGATTAAAATTCTGGACAGTGCAGGAACTATCACACTGGAGATGTCCAATCACCCACCGTACACCAGATGCTCCTCCAGCAGCCATTGTAGTGTTCGACAGCCTTTGTTCTGTTTTTTTAAAAACATTCCAGATTTTAAAAAATCAACGGTAAATCATTGGTAATCCAAAAATGTCCAGAATTTTTGGTGTCCATTAAAAACAAAGCTCTGTCCAGCCCCAGTCTGTTAACTGTGTGTAATAATCCACTGGCTGCTGCATTCCATACTAAGTCTCTGGGTCCAGTTAGGAGTCTCTAGATGAACTGGAGGCGGAATGCTGCAGCTCTGCTGGACCTGCCCGTGCCTTCCTTCATCAGATTAAAAACACTCTGAGGAATCCAGTGTAGTTTGTCAGAGAAATTATCCACCAGCAGAGCCTGGATGTTTGCCAGCAGGTTTGGTTGAGGATCAACGCAGGCTAGTTTGTGCCAGAGGGACGATGAGGCGAGGTTGTTGATGACCAGCGTTCGTCCCCTGTAGGACATCTTTGGGACCAACCGTTTCCACCTGTTCAGCCTGCCTTTCACATGCTCTACAGAACCTTCCAGTTTTTATGTAAATACTAATTGCTCCCCAGGTAGACACCCAAGTATTTAAAACCACCTCTTTTTCATGCTAAGCCTCCTGGCAGTGAAGGTTGCCCACCTCCCCACTTCCCAGTTGACCTTGGCAGAAGAAAAAAACTGAAAGTCCTTTAAAATGGCAGTCAAAAACTTTGCATCATCTTGTGTGTTTATCATGACTACCAAGTGATCTGCGTAAGCTGACAAGCACATGAGAGCATAAACATGTGGAAATAAAAACCAAAGAGATGACTCCTCAACTTGTTTAAAAGAGGTTCAATCGCCAGAGAGTAAAACATACCTGAGAAGGAACAGCCCTGCCTGATCCCTCTGTACACTCTAAAAGGAGCACATAAATCCCTGTTAACCTTCAGTACACTCTCAATTTCACTGTACAGCACCCTGATCATGGCTATGAAAACAGGGCTGAACCTAAAGCTTTCCAGCACCTTTCACAAGTATTCATGTTCAACTCAGTAAAAAGCCTTCTCCTGGTCTAGGAGAATCTGACCAGTCTTAAAACCCAATAGCCTGGGGATATCCAAAAGTTTTCCCTATTGCCCTTCATTATCAGCTTTTTGACCTGTAAAAGCTCCTTCTCCTTTAAAGTGCTTTATATCATTGACAAACTGCTTGCGGTCCAGGAAAAACTCCTTGACTAATACGTTCTTTTGCCACTTGGTGGTTCTTAAAAAAATTATTTAATGTCCTCAGCACTATATAATACGTTTAACGGTTCCCCCTGAGAGTCTAGATTTAAAACATGAAGGTGGAGGAACCTGAATCAGACAGTAAAGACGCAATGTCCGATTCAGGTTCCTCCACCTTCATGTCTTTCTTTGCCTGCTTTTTTTTTCCTTGTCCCCTACCTCGCTTCTTCCTTGTAGTTGGAACTTTAAACTGGGGCTAGTCTTTCATCTTCACATCTCCTCCTGTCCCCTTGCACTGGTGCAGTGACTTCTTAGGGCCCGGTTCAGCTGAGCAGGGCTCCTCTGGGGTGGTTATGTCCTTAGTGGGCCTCTGGTCTACAGTCTGAGCTTGGGGATCATGCTCCCTAGGTCCTGGTGCAGCAGCATTTAAAGGGCTTGCAGCAGAATTTACGGGGCTTTCAGCAGCAGGCCGAGCTGAAGCGGCAGGGGGAATGACTCCAGCAGTTTCAACTGCTTCCTGCCCCGGTCGCTTGGAGACACCGGGGTCACTCTGTTTTTCAGGACAGGTGTGCACAAGATGCCCTAACTGACCACATTTTGAAACATTTTATTTTTGAATCTGTGAAAACAAAGATGTTGTAGACAAACCCATTGATCCTGAACTTAAAGACCATGTTTTGTTTCTCAACACCTTCATTGGGAACCATAAAATCCATCCACCTAAAAGACACCAAGTGCTTAACTAGTGGGGACTTACAGCAGAGGGGATTTTCTTCATTGGGGAGACGGTTCGCCTGTACCAAGACAGCTCTTTTACAATTGCATCATCACTAATAAAAGGAGGGACATTTGATAGCAATACCTTTTTTGCGGGTGAACTTGAGGGGAGAAAGCAATATACATTCGTTATTTATAACAATTCCCTTCTGGATCAGTTTATACACTTTCTCAATACTGTTCAGAAAAACAACTATAGCACGGGTTATGCAGGAGGCAGAGACAATGTTCACATGTCCCATTACATTTTCAAGCGCTAACACACACTCCTCTACAGTGGCCCCAAACACCACCCACAAGAGAGAGAAAAAGAGGTGAGAGGGAGGGAGGAGAGAGAGAGGAAGAGTGGAATAGAGGAGAGGGAGAGGAAGGGAGGGATGGAGGGGAGGGAGAAGAGAGAGGGTGGGATGGAGGAGAGGGGGAGAGAGGGAGGGATGGAGGAGAGGGAGGGAGAGGGAGGGAGGGATGGAGGAGAGGGAGAGGGAGGGATAAAGGAGGAATGGAGGAGAGATAGGGATATAGGGGAGAGAGAGAGGGTGGGAGGGATGGGTGGTCCTCCCCTCGAACCAACAGGCGGCCCTGAAGCGCCCTGCTTCGAGGAAGAAGGCCTACACTTTGCACAGTGCCCGTAGCTCCTCGTCACCACCAGAAGGCTGGGCTGTTAGCTCAGCCACGGGATGTGTCTTTGAGCGCAGCCTCCCTCCAGCGGGTGCTTCCCCCCCATCTCCGCCCGAGGGATCGCTGCAGGTGGAGGGGACACACCCCCTCTCAGGAGGCCTCAATGGGTGCACCGCTCCAGCCGTTCTATAAAGGTCTGGGGTCAGCACCGAGGGGTTGGTTCCACGATCGAATGCCTTGGCACAATAGGCCACGCTGTTAGCCCTGCCACAGGATGTGCTTTGGGGTGCAGCCTCCCTCAACAGGATGTCTCCTTCTATTGCCGCCCGAGAGATCGCTGCAGATGGAGGAGACCCGGCACCTCTCAGGAGGTTCCAACGGCTGCAGGGCACTGCCCCAGCCGCTCTGGGAGGATTAGAGGCCAGCCTCGAGTCGGTGGTTCCAATGAGAGATTTCCTGGCAGCGTGGGAAGAGCTGCTGGACGTATCCCGATAGGTCTTGCATACAATAGAGGTGGGCTACTTAATTCAATTCAGATCCCCTCCTTCCAGGTTCAACAACATAAGTGCACACCCTCGTAAAGAAAGTGTGGTTTCCCCCTTAGTCAGAGAGTAAGGTTACTACAGCCAGTACTTCGTAATTCTGAAGAAAAATAGCGGATCGAGTTCGATCTTAGATCTAGGCTTCTTGAATCGCTCACGGTTCATGAGGCTCAGGTTCAGGTTGTGTTGAAAATCAAGTCCAAAGACTGATTTCTCACGATAAATCTAAGGGACGCCTATTTCGACATGGCCGTCCTTCCTGCTGACAGGAAGTTCCTGAGGTTTGCTTTCAGGGGTGATGCTTCACAAAGTGCATGAATGTGGCTCTAGCCTTGCTATGGCTTCAGGGCATTCGCATTCTGAACTATATTGACGACTTGTTGGTATTAGCTTGATCAGAGCTTCAGGTGGTCCGGCATCGAGATGTTGTTCTGGCCTGCATGGAGGAGCTGGGGTTAAGACTGAATGCAGGGTAGATTGTGCTTTCTCCGTTGCAGAGAACCATCTTCTTGGGCGTGGTGTGGGACGTTTGCAGAATTGTTTCCCGCCCGGATTGCAGCCATTCTCAGGGAGGCAGTTTCAGAGGCTGCTGGGTCTCATGGTGACGGCAGCGTCCAACGTGATTCCACTTGGACTTCTGCGTATGAGACCCCTCCAGTGGTGGCTTAGAGAGAGAGAGTTCTCCCGAGGGGGCAGCCCACTCCATACTATCAAGGTTTTGAGGCGAGCTCTTCAAACCTTAGATATATAGAGGGAACACACATTCCTGTCTCAAGGCCCATCCTGGGAGCGACTTATCACGTAATGCTTCATTGGGTGGAGTTTATTGTTCATGGCACTTTTGTAACAAGTTTCCTGCGCAGCACCCGGAGGCTGTGGCCCAGGGGATGATCCAGAGTGCTTGTGTGGGATTTGGCCGTCATGTTGGCGGCTCTATCTGAGCCCCCCTTTGAGCCTTTGGCCAAGGTGGCCCTTAGGTACCTGTTGGTAAAGACCGCCTTCCTTTTGGTGATATCGTCCCTTAAAAGAATTAGGGACCTACAGGCCCTGTCTGTGGCCCTTCTCTCCTGGAGTTTACCCCTGGCTTGGCCAGTCCTTTCCTCTACTCTAGAGCTGCGTATGTACCTAAGGTGCCTATGGCTCCCTCATGACCTGCCGTTGTGCAGTCATTCTGCCCTCCTCCCTTCCTAGCTCCAGACCAGAAGAAGCAGAATCGAGCATTGGATGCGTACCTCCATAGGACAAGTCTCCTTTAGAAAGTCGGAGCAACCTGTCTCATTCCCTAAGAGAACTAGGTTCGCATGCGTACCCTAGACACGTTTCTGCTGTGGTGTGGTTCAGAGCAAACATGTTTTCCTCAGAAGACACAAACTTTTCTAGATAGGGAAAGAAATCGCTTACTTAAACACCTCCTTTTCCTTTAGTCTTATACAAAATCTGTTCATTTGTTTGAGAGAGTAAAGATCCTTTTCAGTGTCTGACCACTGAAGCTCTCAAGGCTAAAATAAATAACCAATACACTAATCACTGACCATCACACTCACATCACTGAACGTTAAAATCAAATCACTGACCATCACACTCACAAAAAGTAAAAGTCATGATTGTAAAAGGATAAAAAACAAAAAGAAAACAGTAATACATTCTAATTTAAACAAACAAAAATAAAAAAATAAAAGTATAAAGTTCCTCCTCAGAACATTGATGTTGAACCCAAAAGCTCTGTTTCAGTCTCACTATTAGAGAATGTGTGTTACTGAGGAGCAGGTCATGTGACTCTCAGAGAGATGATCTTACTTCAGTATCTCCAGTTTACAGTGAGGATTCTCCAGTACAGCAGAAAGACACTTCACTCCTGAGTCTCCTACTTTATTCAGAGACAGATCCAGATCTCTCAGGTGTGAGGGGTTTGATCTCAGAGCTGAAGCGAGAGCAGCACAGCCTTCATCTGATACTACACAACCACACAACCTGCAGATACACAATGACACACACTTCACTCTCTCAGTTTCTACACA
>MU535751.1:14887-27401 GCA_024362625.1 Silurus asotus | reverse complement strand
CACCAGACTCAGTTTCTGCTCCTTCATCAAATTCAGCTCTCTGAAAGGAAGTGGGAATATGAGGTGGACGTCCTGATTTGTTTTCCCTCCAGCCCAGTCCAAAACAAACTTCTGCACAGAGACTGTTTTTCCAATTCCAGCTACTCCCTTAGTCAGAACGTTCTTGATGGGTGCTTTGTCTTGTTCAGGTAGGAGTTTAAAGATGTCACTGCATTTAATTGGTGTGTCCTCAGTTGGGTTCCTCCTGGATGCTGCCTCGATTTGTTTCACCTCGTGTTCTTTATTGATGTCTCTACTGTCTCCCTCTATGATGTAGAGCTCTGTGTAGATCTCATTCAGGAGGGTTCGGTTTTCCTGCTTAAGCATCAATCCATTCAAACACTGAAACTTCTTCACTAGATTAACCTTGAACTTCTTCTGGAATTCATCTGCAGCAGTGGATTCTGGGTCGTGCCTGTGACAGGGTGAAGAAGAAAGACATGATGAGACATGGGCTCCAATGATTAAAGTAGAAGTTCACATTTTTCCTGCTAGATAGATCTTTATGATGTTCTCACTGTGGATTTACTTTATTCTACTGGAGGTTTTCATTCATCTTTATCATTACTGCTCAACATTTTCAAACTGTAGAGAATTCACAGCAGATCTGAAAATAGTTACCATGAACCCTTTATATTAATGCTACCATGGCTGGAAAAACACGGCTTGGTATAAACTAAGAGTTGCAACAAACAACATATACGACGCAAATAGTCAATAAATACACAAACTAATCAGCAGACAAACTGTATGGAGACACGTCTTACATCATGGCTATAATTATTGGCAAATTTTTTTAGAAACACACCATTTTTACTTACAATCAACAAAATCTGTTTAGAAAACTTTTTTTCCCCAAACTTTTAGAATAGCTGATCATTATTCAGACCTACTGACATGGTTTTGGAAAGTGGTTTTAAAAAAAATAAATTATATTAATTAATAATTAATTAGTAATAGTAATAATAATAATACTTTTCTTTTCTTGTTCTTAAAAGGTGTCTTTAAAAGTCAAAGAGAACCATTTAAAAATTTGATACACTGATTAGGGAGGGTCTACAGAACATTCTGTATACAGTCGTACCCTGTATGTATGTGTTTGTGACAAATAAAATTTGATTTGATTCTGTTCACTGAGACAGAGTGCTTGGCCCCAAACTGCTGCTTATTAATATTAGTAGTAGTAGTGTCAGGGGCGCGAGAGGAAGGACTCAAATGCAGGACGCGGGAGAAATTCAAAAGGCAGTCTTTAATTAGGGAAAAAACAAGGAGGCAAAAAACAGTCCGTAAACTAAAGCACTTCCCTTAACAAGAGCATGGGGGAAAAAAACTAAGAGCAAAAATGGCAAAAAACAAAAACAACAAACCAGGAGCTGGGCAGAAGAGACCGGAAGAACACAGAAAACAATAACAAACAAACGTCCAAAAACCGGGGAAAAAAAGAGACATACAATAAGAAAGCAAAAATAATCCACAGAGAAAAAACGTCAAGAAAGTACCAAAAAAACATAAACGAAGCCAAAAGACAATCTGGCAAGGAATAACAGGAGCCAGCGTCTATTTATACACACAAAAGATGGCCGCCGCGTCGTGCCGGCGCCGCACCGGAAGCGGAAATTGGACTATGGGAAGTTGTATTACCGGAAGTGAGCGCACCATCGGCTGACAGTACCCCCCTTCCCAAGGCGGCTCCAGACGACCCTCCAGGCTGCTCAGGATGGTCCAGATGAAACTGAGAAATAAGGCTGCAGTCCAGAACATGCCGCGCAGGAACCCAGGAGCGCTCCTCTGGGCCATAGCCCTCCCAGTCCACAAGATATTGGAGGCCTCTACCCCGACGGCGGGAGCGGAGCAAACAACGCACCGTATAGGCGGGACCCCCGTCGACGACCCGAGCGGGTGGTGGGGGCCCGGCGGAGGGCACCAAGGAACATGCCCTGACAGACCGGAGCCGGGAAACATGGAACGTAGGATGGATCCGAAGGGCAGTCTGAGGCGCACAGCAACCGGGTTAATAACCATGGAGATGGGGAATGGTCCCAGAAAACGCGGGGCGAGCTTGCTACACACAGCCTTGAGAGGAAGGTCCTGAGTGAAAAGCCACACCTTTTGACCAACCCGATAATGGGGTGCAGGACAGCGCCCCTGGTTGGCCCAGCGAGCATAGCTTTGGGAAGCTCTAAGAAGTGCAGTGCGGGTCCTCCTCCAACTGAGTCGACAGCGCCAAAACTGAGCCAATGCAGATGGGACAGAAGCCTCAGCCTCCTGGGTAGAAAAGAGAGGGGGTCGATAACCATAAACCGTCTAAAAGGGAGATAATCCAGTGGCAGCATTAGGTAACGAATTATGGGCGTACTTAACCCACAACAGCTTGGAGGACCATGAGGAGGCATCCTGTCTCTAGCTCCTGATTGAGCCTCTCAGTCTGGCCATTGGTTTGCGGGTGGAACCCAGAGGAGAGGCTGATCGAGACCCCTAGGAGGCGAAAAAACTCCTTCCAAAATCTGGCTGTGAACTGAGGGCCCCGGTCAGAGAGGATGTTACGAGGAAGACCATGCAGGCGGAAAACATGCAGGAGAAGGAGCTCAGCGGTCTCCTTAGCAGAAGGCAGTTTGGCCAGGGGAATAAAATGTACTATTTTAGAAAACCGGTCCACCACGGTAAGATTGACTGTGCTTCCGGCGGAGGGGGGGAGACGGTAACAAAATCCAGGGCAATGTGAGACCAGGGGCGTTTAGGCACAGGAAGTGGACGTAGTAACCCCACTGGATGGCCCTTGGGATTCTTGTGCTGCATGCAGGTGGGACAGGCGGCAACAAATTCACTGACATCTTTCCGGACAGTGGGCCACCAGAACCGCTGCCGGAGGACGGACAGAGTTTGAGGAAACCCGGGATGACAAAACAGAGGTGAGCCGTGACACCACTGGAGAACTTGGGACCGCAGCTGCTCGGGAACAAAGAGTCTGTTAGTAGGGCAACCCTCGGGAACCGGCTGGTCCATAGTGGCAAGTTTAACCCTAGCCTCGAGGTCAAGGTCCAGGGCATGCACGGTAACTGAAGGAGAAAGTATGGATGTGAAAGTGGATTCTTCTTCCTCCACAGCGGAGTGTAACCTGGAAAGAGCGTCAGGCTTCCCATTCTTAGATCCTGGGCGGTAGGAGGGAGGGAAATTTAACCTGCTGAAAAAAAGTCCCCAGCGAGCCTGGTGAGGATTGAGGCGCTTGGCAGAGCGTAGATACTCCAGGTTGCAGTGATCAGTCCAGACCAAGAAAGGGGCCTCAGCCCCCTCTAACCAGTGTCGCCATTCTTCTAGGGCAAGCTTGATGGCCAGGAGCTCCCGCTCACCAATGGGGTAATTACGTTCAGCTTGGTTAAGACGGCGGGAGAAGAAAGTGCAAGGGTGCAACTTGTTATCAGTAGCGCCCCTCTGGGACAGTACAGCGCCTACTCCTAGGTCAGAGGCATCGACTTCCACGATGAACTGGCGAGAGGGATCGGGAAAAACCAGGACCGGGGCAGAGGTGAAGAGGTCTTTGAGTCTAATGAAAGCCCGCTCCGCCTCGGGAGGCCATGAAAAGGACCGGCGGGAGGAGGTCAGTTGGTGAAGAGGGGCAGCAACTGTACTGTAGCCTCTAATAAATCTCCGGAAAAAGTTGGAGAGCCCCAGGAACCTCTGCAGCTGCTTTCTAGAGGAGGGTGTGGGCCATTCCTTGACAGCTCTGATCCTGGCAGGATCCATACTTATGCTCCCCGTGGCGAGAGTGAATCCCAGAAAGGAGGTGCTAGAGACATGGATCTCACATTTCTCTGCTTTGACGTACAGACCATTCTGGAGGAGACGCTGGAGTACCAAACCAACGTGGCCGACATGCTCATCCAGAGATTGGGAGAACACTAAGATATCGTCCAGATATACAAAAACATAACGGTTCAACATATCACGCAGCACGTCATTAATAAGAGCCTGGAAAACCGCTGCCGCGTTGGTGAGGCCAAACAGCATGACCAAATACTCATAGTGACCCGACGGGGTGTTGAAAGCCGTCTTCCACTCATCCCCTTCCCGGATGCGAATGAGATGGTATGCGTTTTTAAGGTCCAGTTTAGTGAAAATGGAAGCTCCTTGGAGCTGTTCGAACGCCATATCTATTAAGGGGAGCAGATAGCGGTTCTTGATGGTGATGCTATTGAGACCACGATAATCGATGCAGGGGCATAAAGTCCCATCCTTCTACTCAACAAAAAAGGAACCCCGCACCGGCAGGGGAGGAGGAAGGGCGAATAAGGCCAGTAGCGAGTCCTGAATGTACTGCGTCATGGCTCTTTGCTCGGGGCCCGACAGGTGATACAAACGTCCCCGGGGGGGGCGAGGACCCGGGTAGGAGGTCAATGGCGCAGGAAACCGCCATGTGTCCAGCCTCCCCAAAGTATAGACACAAGCCTCTGGAGCGACGCCTCTCCTTTTCATTTGGGGATAGGTGTCGGCGGCCAATTTCCATAGGATGGGGTGGAGAGTGGGGTTCTGGTACAGTAGTGTCACAAGGGATTGTTCGACGTCGGTATTGCGGTGAAGAGCAGTGACGATCGGAGCGCCAAAAAGTGTGCTCCAAACGCCGCTCCTGCAGGCGTCTGTCAATTCGCGAAGGAAGTTCCCGGGCGGCTAACTCATCTTTAACTTCAGCAGCCAAACCACGATAGAAGGCATCATAGAGGGCAGTGGGGTTCCATCTGCTATCCGTAGCAGCGGTGCGGAACTCAGTGGCAAATTCAGCCACCGAACGCCTACCTTGAGTGGCAGAAAACAGCAAGCAAGCCGCATCATGACGAGGAGAGGCGGAGTCGAAGGAGAAGGAGGAGAAGGACATGCAGTGGGTGGTCTGGTTCTCCCACTCAGCGGTGGCCCACTGGAGAGCGGGACCTGATAGCAGGGAAATCACATAGGCCACCTTGGCTACTTCGGTGGGAAAAGAAGAGGGTTGAAGTTGAAAGATAATGCCGCACTGAGTGAGGAAGGGGCGGCAGTGTCCTGGTTCCCCGGGGAGAAACGTGCCGGTGGTGTTAGGTGAGGTTCACGGGAACTAACCACTACCGGAGCAGGGTCCATCTCGGTTGATGGTGGAGGTGAGGCGACGGGTGTGGCTACAGCCGAGCTACTGGGATTTTGAGCTGCGCGCTGCATGAAATCTTGAAGTGCCGAACCAATCTCACGTAGCTGCCGATCATGGGTGACGCAGATTTGCTTCAAAGAGTCTATACTCTCCCTTAAATCCTGTGTGTCCGCGGGGTCCATAGTTGGCCAGATTGTTCTGTCAGGGGCGCGAGAGGAAGGACCCAAATGCAGGACGCGGGAGAAATTCAAAAGGCAGTCTTTAATTAGGGAAAAAACCAAGAGGCAAAAAACAGTCTGTAAACTAAAGCACTTCCCTTAACAAGAGCATGGGAAAAAAAACAAAAAGCAAAAAAAGCAAAAAACAAAAACAACAAACCAGGAGCAGGGCACAGAAAACAATAACAAACAAACGTCCAAAAACCGGGGAAAAAAGAGACATACAAAGAGAAAGCAAAAATAATCCACAGAGAAAAAAAACGGCAAGAAAGTCCCAAAAACATACACGAAGCCAAAAGACAATCTGGCAAGGGATAACAGGAGCCGGCGTCTATTTATACACACAAAAGATGGCCGCCGCGTCGTGCCGGCGCCGCACCGGGAAGCGGAAGTTGGACTACCGGAAGTTGGACTACCGGAAGTTGAATTACCGGAATTACTGCACGCGTTGTCGGCTGACAAGTAGTAGTAGTAGTAGATATTGTTTCCTGTGGGTTTTTGTTGCTTATATTGAAATTTTACTCTAATATTTTAGACATTATCTGTTGTGATAAAAGAGTATCTGAGAGAGTGAAAGGGAAGGTTTATAGGACTGTGGTGAGACCTGAGTTGTTGTATGGTTTAGAGACAGTGGCATTGAGTAAAAGAATGGAGGTGGAGCTGGAGGTAGCAGAGCCGAAGATGTTGAGGTTTTCGTTGGAAGATGAGGATGGAAAGGATTAGAAATGAGTTTATTCACCTTATTTACAAGGTGAGGGAGGTGAGATTGAGATGGTTTGGACATGTGCAGAGGAGGGACATGGGGTATATCAGTAGGGGAATGCTGAGGATGGAGCCACCAGGAAGGAGGAAAAGAGGAAGGCCAAGGAGGAGGTTTATGGATGTGGTAGGGAAAACATGCAGGTAGTTGGTTTGAAAGAGGCAGATGTAGAGGACAGTGGGGTATGGAGACAGATAATCAGTTGTGGTGCCCCCTAATGGGAGCAGCCGAAAGAAAAAGATTTGACATCATCTGTAATTCATTGTAACTTTTATAAATACATGTTGTTCCCCGACTAATGATGGAGATAGTGACAATGACAATAACTTAAAAATATGGTAAGTTGAGAAATGGTCAGGCTTACCCAGGAGTCTTAAAGAATGGTGATCACTATGGGGTAGTATACACTAATCTGTTCATTTCATTCATTACAGTACTTAATTGAGCAAAACAGAGCAATTGACACTACTGCAATGTATAAACTTTACAGTAATTATGTTTGTGGCAGCAGGTGCGTGCATGAGCACCGGTTCACGAGTGGAGGACGGAGGGGGCTGTGCAATCTGTTTCAGTGTTAGGCAACGCCAATCAAAACGAGAGAGACAAGAGTTAAAACTAGGCTTTAAAACACCACAAATACAGAAAATATATTCCCTCTAAACTGACCCAAGGCAGGAGATGCCGAATACCGAGCAGATCGACACTGAACTGGTGTCACACAATCACAGTAACACACATCTTTCCTCGTACTCATGCAGAGACACACACACACACACACACACACACGGTAACGCACATCTTTCCTCATACTCATGCAAAGACACACACACACACACACACACACACACACACACACACACACACAGTAACACACATCTTTCCTCGTACTCACACCGGGACACACACACACACTCGTATCATCTAATCACTCTGTAGTTACTAACAGCAGAGAGCATTAGAATAGCAGTGGTCAGTGTCCCAGTCATGGTGTTGGTTTTGATCGTACCCTGTAGCTGTGATGATGTTCTTCTCTCTTCTGTCT
Organism: Silurus asotus; assembly: GCA_024362625.1. Lineage (NCBI taxonomy): Eukaryota > Metazoa > Chordata > Actinopteri > Siluriformes > Siluridae > Silurus > Silurus asotus. The sequence continues at coordinate 20,232 of MU535751.1, read as the reverse complement.
CCTGCCTTCTGTAGAACACTGGGAACAAAAACAACAAGTGTTAAAGATCTCAACGTTCCTCACTTTAATACTGGAGTCTAAACCTGAACACAAATTGTACTACAATAATTGTAGTGAAAGCAGGAACACTTGGAGAACACAGAGCTGAATACAACTCCAACATTGTGCACCTGGAGAATTAAATGTGCTCCTCTTTTAATTTCACACTTTTTCCTACTTTTCTATTCTTCCTACACAAACCTCCAAAAGTATTGGAACAGGAAGTCCAGGTCTTTGGGTTTTTGCTCGACACTGAAGACATTTGGATTTGAGTGTAAAAGATGAAAATGATATAATAGATCACAATTCCAGCTTTAGTCGTTAACTGTGACTTTAACTATGAGAATTATGGGATGTTACCTGTGTACAGGTAAAGAAAGATTCCAGTTCTGAAGTTTTAAGGAGGATCCATAGACCCATCACTCTTCATGGAGACACAGCTGGTTTCTGCTGAGTGTGATCTCTTTCTCTTTTGTTTACTGTTTAAACTGATAGAAATGGACATGAGACAGAATTTCATTGTTTACATTTTTTAGATGAATTTGTATCGTAAGATATCACAATATTACCAGTACTCAAGCCGACACACACACACACACACACACGCACACACACAGACACACACACAGTAACACAGATCTTTCCTTGTATTTTTCTATCACAAATCACTCCTGCTATCACTCTTCTCCACCCACGTCACCCTGCCTGCACTCTTTTCTTTACTTCTCTAACAAACTCCCCGTTATTCCTCCACCTCCCCAGGCTCTTTTCCACCTGCTCCCTATTCTCACCACAAATAACAATATCATCCACAAACATCATAGTCCACAGAGACTCCTGTCTGACCTCGTCCGTCAACCTGTCCATCACCACTGCAAACGGAAAAGGGCTCAGGGCCGATCCTTGATGCAGTCCAACCTCCACCTTGAACCAGTATGTTGTACCTACTGCACACTTCATTGCTGTCACACTGTCCTCATACATGTCCTGCACCACCCTTACATACTTCTCTGACACACCTGACTTCCTCATACAATACCACAACTCCTCTCTTGGCACCCTGTCGTACACCTTCTCTAAATCCACAAACACATAATGCAATTCCTTCTGACCTTCTCTATATTTCTCCATCAACATTCTCAAAGCAATTAAGGCATCTGTGGTGCTCTTCCTCAGCATGAAACTATTCTGCTGCTCACAGATGGTCACCTCTTCTCTCAGCCTGGCTTCCACTACTCCTTCCCATAACTTCATGGTGTGACTGATTAACCTAATTCCCCGGTAGTTACTGCAGGTCTGCACATCTCCCTTATTCTTAAAGATCGGTACCAGCACACTCCTTCTCCATTCCTCAGGCATCCTTTCATCTTCCAGAATCCTATTAAACAATCTGGTTAAAAACTCCACTGCATCTCTCCTAAACATCTCCATGCTTCTACCGGTATGTCATCTGGTCCAACCGACTTTCCACCCTTCATCCTCTTAATCGCTGCTCTCACTTCCTGCTTACTAATCCTATTCATTTAGTGCTTCACCATCTCCACACCATCCAACCTTCTCTCTCTTATTTTCCTCGTTCATCAGCTGCTCAAGATACTCCCTCCATCTTCTCAACACACTCTCCTCACAGAGGTCACTCCAAGTACCTTTCTAGCTGTCTCCCTCATCACTTCTGCAGTAGTTGCCCAAATATCCAGCACCTCCTCACCACCACTAAGCCAATGTCTGACCTCTTCCTCCTTCAGTTTTTTACCATCTTATTCTTCTTTTAATCTTCACTCTCCACCTCTTCTTCTTCACCTCCAAAACCATCCGACAGACCACCATTCGATGCTGTCTAGCTACACTATCTCCTGCCCACACCGTACAGTTACAATCTCCTTTGGGTTGCATCTCCTACAAAGAACATAGTCCACCTGTGTGCACCTTCTTCCACTCTTATATGTCACCCTGTGATCCTCCTTCTTTTTAAAATACGTGTTCACCACTGCCATTTCCATCCTTTTAGCAAAATCTACCACCATCTGCCCTTCCACATTCCTCTCCTTAAAGCCATACCTACCATCACCTCCTCATCACCTCTGTTCCCTTCACCTACATGCACATTGAAATCTGTCCATTTCACAACCCACTTGTGGAGCATAAGCACTGATGACATTTATCATCACCCCTTCAACTTCCAGCTTCACGATCATCACCCTATCAGAAACTCTCTTCACCTCCACGGAGGGTGCTGTGCACTCTGTTTCAGTGTCGGCCAATGCCAATCAAAAGGAGAAACACAAGAGTTAAAACGAGGCTTTAAAACACCACAAATACAGAAAAAATCTGCCCTCTAAACTGACCCAAGGCAGGAGATGCGAACATCCTGGCAGCTCCCAACATATTGTAATCATATGTTCTAAAAAGCTGCTAATGACGGTGTAGTGCAGCCATTAACTGTGACTTTAACTATGAGAATTATGGGATGTTACCTGTGTACAGGTGAGGGGTTTTCATTTCTGAAGTTTTGTGGAGGATCCATAGACCAATCACTCTTCATGGAGACACAGCTGGGTTCTGCTGAGTGTGATCTCCTGCTCTTTCCTTTACTGTATAAAATGATAGAAATGGACATTTGTAGACACATTTGTAAAATAAGTTATAATCACTATTTCTATTTAAAATTCATTATAATATTTCTCCCTTCTTACACACTAGGAATAGTAGCATACAGAACACAGGTTGTGAACAGGGAACAAACACCCCTGCAGTATAAAACTTTCTTTCGGCTTCTCCCATTAGGGGGCGCCACAGCGAATCATCCGCATGTTTGATTTGGCACGTTTTTACGCTGGATGCCCTTCCTAACGCAACCCTCCCCATTTATCCGGGCTTGGGACCGGCACTAAGGCTTGTGCAACCCTAATGGCTGGGCTTGGTTCCCTGACTGGGAACCCGGTCCGCAGCATTGAGAGCCGCGCATCCTAACCACTAGACCACCAGGGAACTAAACACCCCTGCTGTATAGTTCCTTTAAAAATACACAATCTTGGTCTTTTAACTTGACATACAACAAAATGCTAATAGTAGCAGATCTCCATAGTGCTGCTTATATCCACATGCTACCATGCCTGGAATAGGCTAAAAGCAGGAACAAAGAAGTCTTCTCTAAGAGACAATGGAAACATGGGAGTATAAATACAAAAACTAATCAAAAGGCAAAAAATAAACAGTTTCATCAACCACTTTTTAAGTGAGTGCTAAAGTTTTATTTTTACCATAAATATTAGTTATTATTTCTATAGAAAGTCCAAAATGCAGATATGAACAGTTTTTAAGTAAAACACTAGAACATGGCAGGTTACCAGTCTTTTGAGGGTGAGGTCACATGATCTGTGCCCTGATCAGGGATCTCCATTTTTCATTGCTCGTGTACACGCAGAGTCCTGAAGATGCCGATCTCTTTTTCTGGAATCAATCACATTCCTAAAAAACATAAAAACAAACATGTAGTTAAAACTAGGGGGAGAAACTTCCTCTAAAGTCCCATTAGAGGTGAAATACATAGACATATAATACAGGTGGTACCAGTCGAGGTATAGTTAAGAGTTCCCTGTAAACATATGCACCTAAACAGCATATATAACAACACAACATTAACAGAGTCATAATAGCAATAACTCTACAAACATTTGAGATATTCTGATGATTAAAAGAAATTATAAAGTCTTTCATTTCAAGTCAGTGCACTCTTAGTGCCGGTCCCAAGCCCTGATAAACGTGGAGGGTTTTAAAATGAAGAACAATCAGCGTATAACATGTGGCAAATCAAATATGCGGAGCACAAATCAGAAATTCATACTGGATCAGTTGAGGCCCGGGTTACCAACGACCACCACAGGTATCGTTAGCCGACAGGGTACCGGTGGAAATTGGGCTACTGTTGGCTGAAGGAGGAGAAGGAGAGGAGGAAGACGTCTACAGAGACAGCATGGAAAGGAGAAGTGGAGGAGAGTGGAGGTTCAGGTTGGTACTTTAAATGTTGGTACTATGACTGGTAAAGGGAGAGAGATAGCTGATTTGATGGAGAGGAGAAGGGTAGAGATGTTGTGTGTTCAGGAGACCAAGTGGAAATGGAGTAAAAGCAGGAACATTGGAGTTTAAACTGTTCAATCATGGTGTGGATGGAAAGATGCAACCTGAAGGAGATTTGAGACTGTAAGGTGATGGCAGGGGACAGTGTAGCCAGACGGCATTAGATGGTGGTCTGTAGGATGGTTTTCGGGCCAAAGAAGAAGAGAAGGAGAGTGAGGACTGAAAGAAGAATAAGATGGAAACTGAAGGAGGACGAGTGATGAGAAAAGTAGGCAAGAGTACAAGGAGATGCAGCAGCAGGTAAGGAGAGATGAGGCGAAAGCATGGTTTATGGTGTGACTGATCAACTTTATTCCCCTGTAATTAATCAGTCACACCATGAAGTTCTGGGAAAGAGTAGTGGAAGCCAGGCTGAGAGAAGAGCTGACCATCTGTGATCAACAGTATGGTTTCATGGTGAGGAAGAGCACCACAGAGGCCATATTTGCTTTGAAAATGTGGATGGAGAAGTATAGAGAAGGTCAGAAGGAGTTGCATTGTGTGTTTGTGGATTTAGAGAAAGGAATGAGAGATGAGGAAATCTGATGTGTCTAAGAAGTATGTGAGGGTGGTGCAGGACATGTATGAGGACAGTGTGACAGCAGTGAAGTCTGCAGTAGGAATGACAGACTGGTTCAACCTGGAGGTGGAACTGCATCAATGATCGGCTCTGAGCCCTTTCCCTTGTTTGCAGTGGTGATGGACAGGGTGAAGGATGAGGTCCGACAGGAATCACAGTGGACTATGATATTTGTGGATGATATTGTTATTTGTGGTGAGAGTGGGGAGCAGGTGGAGAAGTGGAGGTACACTGGGAAGTATAATGGGAATAAAAGTCAGTAGGAGTAAGACAGAGTACATGTGTGTGAATGAGAGGGAGGGCAGTGGAGGGGTGAGGTTGCAGGGAGAAGAGGTGGAGAAGGTGGAGGAGTTCAGGTACCTGGGGTCAACAGTGCAGAGTAATGGAGAGTGTGTTAGAGAAGTGAAGAAAAGAGTGCAGGCAGGGTGGAGTGGGTGGAGAAGAGTGATAGCAGGAGTGATTTGTGATAGAAGAGTATCTGTGAAAGTGAAAGGGAAAGTTTATAGGACTGTGGTGAGACCTGAGATGTTGTATGGATTAGAGACAGTGGCATTGCGTAAAAGACAGGAGGTGGAGCTGGAGGTAGCAGAGCTGAAGATGTTGAGATGTT
>MU535751.1:0-11955 GCA_024362625.1 Silurus asotus | reverse complement strand
ATATATATATATATATATATAAAATTGTCTTTATAATAATAATAATAATAATATTAATAATAATAATAATAAATCTAGCAATGTATGTAGTATCTAATAATTTTCTACATATATAAAAAATAGGAGAGCTATTATACAATTATTAAATATATAATAGAATACATAAAAGAAACATCAATTCAATTAATTTAATTATTGACATCATTATTTATGATTCACTAAGAAATCGACAATTTTTATTAAATATAAATGTAAAAAGGGCGAAATTAAAACCTAATTTAAAGTTTATTATAATAAATACAATCATCTATCTATCTATCTATCTATCTATCTATCTATCTATCTATCTATCTATCTATCTATCTATCCATCTATCTATCTGTTAGTATGTTTTATTGTATATTACAGGAATAATTCTGTCGCTGTTTAAACCAATATCCACATTTCTGTCTGGAGTTGCTGTTAACTTATTATTCACTCTTATGATCTTATTATCACTTAGATGATAATAATCCAGACAGGGTTCTAGTGATGTGTGTGTGAGAGACCATACAATAGTGTTAATAATGATTGTTGTTACATGGAGTAAAAAGATCAGATATCTGGGGGTCCAGAGCACAAATTATCCAGAGAGAACAGAAACCCTACACAGTAAAATCAGCAGTATGAATTTAACACTTACTGTTGATTTGAACACGACTAAAGATCATTTATGGTCCCAATCTATGGGGAGTTAAAATGACACTGTATGTAGTGTTGAATTGATAGTGTTCTAATGACACCCTGTAGTGCTAGAAAATGACACTGAGAGTGTAGATTGTTACACTATTGTTCTAAAAGTTTTACACTAAGGCTCATTTAACACCTCTGGTGCTGTTTTTCCTGTGGATTACTCTACAAGTGTTATCCAGAAAGTACTCTTTTAGTGCACATGCAACGTGTACATATAGTTCTATAGTGTCAATGTGCAGGATTGAATCCAGTCTTCACACAGATGTAATCATTCTTTTTTTATTTTTGGGGGACAAAGTGTCTACATTAAAACATGACAGATGTGTAAACAGTTGATTTAGATTGAAGTTTGGTTGCACAGAATGGACAAAACAAACAACTTCACAGACACACGAACAAGTGACAGCTAAATCTGAATTAAATGACAGTAGGGTACAACAAAGCAAAAACAATGATCAGACCCATAGGGCATCTGCACATCAAAAGGTGTGTAATAAGGAAGTTCAGTTACACTAATTATCAGTTTCAAAACCATAATCATAATACAATTGAATCTAAAGTGCATTTTCTTCAGCTGAAAACAGGGGATGACTTTATGTACAGTTCATCTTCAACTTCAGAATAAATACAGTCTTTATTAGGTTAATCTGACTAAACCTGTGTGTGGTGTTTGAAAATACCTAATTTACCCTTTTAAGGATGAGTGTTTTTCAACTTGAGATCAGATCTTGAGATCTTTCAAGGCATCTTGAATCTTGTGGTGATGGTGATATCAGAGAATTAAAGCAATCCTAAAAAAACAGCAATAGAATCATCAGAGAAAAAACATAAAGAAGCCTAAACAATCTAATTCTGAACTCTGACCATCTAACCTGCATCCCATGTTTCATTCTCCTTCACAGTCATTTCTGCACAGTCAATCATGTCCTGAAGGTCTTGGGAGGAGTGAAGACTTTTGCTTTGCTGAATGACTGAATGAATGTAGTTGGCCTTGGAAAAAGTCTTTTCACCAAAGATCAAAATTCTGTTCAATCTCTAAAAACTGATAAAAGACAAAGAGTTGTAAAAAATACATTTACTTCAAAAAGAATATTCTAAATTTGACATCATTAGTTGAATTATTTCCCATAAAAAAATATTTTGACCTTCCCTCATTCTTTAATACAAACAAAATAAAAATATCCAAACATTACAACTCAAGTAACATTTTCAGAGAAGAATTCACATCCATTGCAGTGTTTTTATATCTTTTGTTTTACCAAATGTCTTCCTCTACTTTCGACTTATCCCATTAGGGGTCTCCACAGCAGACCATCTGTCTCCATACACCCATGTCCTCTACATCTGCCTCTTTTAACACAAATACCTGCATGTCTTCCCTCACAACATCCATAAACCTCGGCTCAGAGCCGATCCTTGATGCAGTCCAACCTCCACCTTGAACCAGTCTGTCGTTTCTACTGCACACTTTACTGATCAGTACCAGCACACTCCTTCTCCATTCCTCAGACATCTTTTCACCTTCCAGAATCTTGTTAAGCAATCTGGTTAAAAACTCCACTCTAAACATCTCCATGCTTCTACCAGTATGTCATCTGGTCCAACCGAGTTTCCACTCTTCATCCTCTTAATCGCTGCTCTTACTTCCTCCTTACTAATCCTATCCACTTCCTGCTTCACATCTCCACACCATCCAACCTTCTCTCACTCTGATTTTCCTCATTCATCAGCTGCTCAAAATACTCCCTCCACCTTCTCAACACACTCTCCTCACATCTTCTTGTACTCCTACCTACTTTACTCAACACTCTTTTGATCCCAATTCTGTTTCTCCAACCGCTTTCTCCTTATGCTTTCCTGCACTTCCTCATTCCACCACCACGTCTCTATGTCTTCCTTTCTATTTCCAGATGTTACACCAAGTACTTTTCTATCTGTCTCCCTTATCACTTCTGCAGTAGTTTCCCAATCATCCAGCACCTCCTCCCTGAATCTCTCACTACAGCCTTCCTCCTTCAGTTTCCACCATCTTGTTCTTTTTTTAGTCTTCACCTCCAAAACCATCCTACAGACCACCATCCGATGCTGTCTAGCTACACTGTCCCCTGCCAACACCTTACAGTCTCCAATCTCCTTCAGGTTGCATCTCCTACATAGCACATAGTCCACCTGTGTGCACCTTCCACCACTCTTATACATCACCCTATAATCTTCCTTCTTCTTAAAAGTGCTACTGTAGAAAAGGAATCTAGAAAATGTATAGGACTAGAAGCTGGACATTTAAACAATGAGATTGTTGGAGTGATCATCTTGGACAATATTCGCTCTGCAGCACAACTGTATGTGTTGTTATAATATAAAGTTGCATGGTAGTAAAAAGCTTTCCTCCAAAGGTTTTGGACTAAAAAGCACAATGTTTTATGTTGGGTCTGTGCATTGTTTATTTATGTCTCCAGTTTTTTCTTTATTAATATTTTGATTCATTCCTTGTTGGATATAACAAAAAAAAATAGCAAAACATTTTTTTGTCATTAACAAAACAAACAAAAAAACCTACCCACTCTTGGACGTATCCATTCACACGTGACGACACGCAAAAAAACACAAAACAATAAAACTCCGGCGATACAGACGTGTGACACATCTAAACACTTGGACTGGCGAGGGGAGTTGAATGCTGGGTCATGTGATGATGTCACGTGATGTCACTAGCCCACCCCCTAGAAAAAACAGGGGGCAATACCTGGCATGTGAAGTATCAAAAAAAGCTTGTCTCTAAAAGTACGATCGCGTCTTGAGTCGGCACTAAAACAACTCACACCAGGGGTTTGGTACCATCAAGCAACACTTAAATTTTCTTCAGGAAATGACACATTCTAGTTATTTCCCGTCCGTCCATCCGTCCGTCCTCTTTCCATCCATCCATCCATCCATCCACTCGATGGTGCTCATGTTCTCAATTTTGCTGTGTAGGTACCCGGGATACTGAGCGAGAACTTTGGAGTTGTTGTCCTTCATGCCAGAACGAATTACACCAGGCCGAGGCAAACTGAAATTGATAATTAAAATCTTTTCTGGGAGTGTCTGAGGTTTTTCCGTCCTGATGTCCTGCACCCCAGCAGAGTTAGAGCTACACTCTTATCAGACAACATCTCCAGGATGCTGCACACCATTTGACTGGTAAGACATCATGTAAATCACAATTATGATAACATTTATACAACAAACCAAATAGCTACAAGTACACAAAGTTCACTTCTCCTTCTGAGTCAGGATCCTCTCTGGTTTATCCCTGGTTCCTCCCTTATCAGGGATAAACACACATCATTCACTTTAATTCTTAAGTTCTGTAAAGCTTTTTTGAGACAATGTATATTGTGAAAAGCTCCATAGAAATAAACGTGGACTTCTGTTGTGTTAAATAACAGACATGGAAAATAGTTTACAACGTAGTTACAATGTAACCTTCCTTAGACAAGAACATTTAATTTGCTTTATTATATTGAAGATTTGTGATGCACCACAGTATTATTGTTGTTATGAATTAATTTGTTTAGTTATTGGTAAGATTTGTGTATTTACTATAGAGTTTTGTGTGGATTTTGAACAATTAGTGGAAAACTCACCAATCTGGAAACACTGTTCCTCATCTGAACATTTATCAATGGCTAAAGTATTAAAGTGCTCCTGTCAGTTTGGTAACTTGAAACACACCAAAACTAAATATCATACAATCTCCTCTATTTCCTTGCATGATTAAATGTGGAAAAACAAAGAAAGAAACTAGAATGTAATGATCTATCTTATTCTGCTACTACACATTTGGTGCAGCAAGTTATATTTTATAAAGTCTGCTGTGATTTATTGCATCACAAAAATGCTTCCTTTCACTTCTACAGCTTCTAAACACAACTTCACCTGATTGAACAGTTTTTGTTCAGTAAATGTAAGGATTGTTCCCATCTATATTATATACTAATATATCAGGGGTCACCAACCTTTTTGACACCGAGAGCTACTTCTTGGGTATCGACTAATATGAAGGGCTACCAGTTTGATAGACGATTCTGAAATAACACATTTGCTCAATTTACCTTTAATTATATATGTAATTAATAATAATTAATGATATTTATCTCTGTCAAACTCAATTGCACAGGGGGGCAAAACTCAAAGCACACTTTAGGTCATGGGCCGAACAGGATAAACATTAAAACAATGTTTTTTGAACATAAATATGAATAAAACCAGACAGGATTACAGCCACATTCACTCCACTAATAACACACACGTGTTTACGGCCAGTGTCAGTAAACATCTACTGTCTGTATCAGTCTCTGAATGGGTGATTCACAGAATCACAAAGGGTTACAGACTTGAGTTTGCCAGAGCACCCCCGCATTTCACCGCAAGTTATTTTGTCCCACATGGACGACATAATGAAGGAAAACTATTGGTTTAAAGATTCAACCAATTAAATTGAAGGAGAGGCGGTTTCAGGGCGTTTGGATGTGTGGCGGGAATCCTTCAAACAGATATATTAGCATTGCATCATCAGAGAGTTCAATTACTGGATATTAAGTAAAATTGTAAAAATTGTTACAATTCGAAATATGACATTTACAGAGATAATTGCTAAACATTACAAACAAAGAGCTAACAATCATTGTCTAAATAGCCTACTGTATGCATTTGCTTCAACTCCTTTATCGATCTCCCTGCTTGTCTTGTAACTTGAATAAAACATGTACTTTTCGAATTTTAGTCCGCTGTTTATGACTCATGTTTATGGTTCAGATCTCAGTGACATTTCGTCTGTCAATTTTGCACACTAGTGCTGCTACTACTACTAGTGTATATGAAAGCAGGAGCACTCAATATGTTCTTATTGCTGTACTATAATTAGTGTACAGTATATGCTTAATGATCTACATGCTGCTCTCTAAAACAGAAAAAGTACACTTCTGAATTAACATGTGTAAACTGTGGTTTATGGTACCTTATAAATCATTTAATGAGCATAGGACCAATTTTGTTAACTCAGAAGTTTACTTTTTTAAACCTCAGAAATCAGTTGTTTTTTTTATTTTGTTACCTCAGAAATCATTTTGATCAGCACAGGACTTATTTCTGAAGTAACAAAAAGTGCACTTCTCAGCAGTGTACAGTTACCTCAGAAATCATTACTTTATTTTGTTACCTTAGAAATCATTACTTTATTTTATTACCTTAGATATCATTACTTTATTTTATTACCTTAGAAATTACTTTATTTTGTTACCTTAAAAATCATTACTTTATTTTATTACCTCAGAAATCATTACTTTATTTTGTTACCTTAAAAATCATTACTTTATTTTATTACCTCAGAAATCATTACTTTATTTTGTTACCTTAAAAATCATTACTTTATTTTATTACCTCAGAAATCATTACTTTATTTTGTTACCTTAAAAATCATTACTTTATTTTATTACCTCAGAAATCATTACTTTATTTTGTTACCTTAAAAATCATTACTTTATTTTATTACCTCAGAAATCATTACTTTATTTTGTTACCTTAAAAATCATTACTTTATTTTATTACCTCAGAAATCATTACTTTATTTTAATACCTCAGAAATCATTACTTTATTTTATTACCTCAGAAATCATTACTTTATTTTGTTACCTTAGAAATCATTACTTTATTTTAATACCTCAGAAATCATTACTTTATTTTATTACCTCAGAAATCATTACTTTATTTTGTTACCTCAGAAATCATTACTTTATTTTAATACCTCATAAATCATTATTTTATTTTGCTACCTCAGAAATCATTACTTTATTTTGTTACCTCAAAAATTACTACTTTATTGTTACCTCAGATATCATTACTTTATTGTTACCACAAAAATCATTACTTTATTTTGTTACCTCAGAAATCATTACTTTATTGTTACCTCAGAAATCATTACTTTATTTTATTACCTCAGAAATCATTACTTTATTTTGTTACCTCAAAAATCATTACTTTATTGTTACCTCAGATATCATTACTTTATTTTATTACCTCAGAAATCATTACTTTATTTTGTTACCTTAAAAATCATTACTTTATTTTATTACCTCAGAAATCAATACTTTTTTTTGTTACCTCAGATATCATTACTTTATTGTTTCCTCAGAAATCAAGTATTGTTACCTCAGAAATCATTACTTTGTTTTGTTACCTCAGAAATCATTACTTTATTTTGTTACTGTCAGGGATTCCCCTGCCACGCCCCCCTCAGTAGCTGTCCGAGATTTCCCTGCCATGCCCTCTTTGGCCGCCGTCAGAGATGCACCCTGCCACGCCGCCCTCGGTAGCGCTCATGGTGCCTCATTATCCTGTGCCTGCTTAATCACCGACAGCCGTGACTCGTTATGGTTCAGGATATATAAACACACGTTCTCGAGTCACAGGCTGTCGGTCCTTGTATTGTCATGCTGGTGATACCCGTGGCTACTCAACCGCCAGCGTTCCCCGTTCCATCCCTGGGCATCTAAGAACGCAAGGCTCATTTCCCGGGTTTCCACGGACACATGACCCTGCCCCTGGGTCAGTACAAGCGCGCTGCTGTGTTCAGGGGTTCTCGTGGATGCTCTGCACCATCTCCGAGCGTCTGTGAGCGTGCCCTGGCATCCCAGCACTCGTATGAGCAGTCCGTGCCATCACCGGACATCTGCAAGCGTGCTGCCCTGTTTCGAGGTTCCCGTGGGCGCGCCTCTTCGCCACAGTGTCTCCAGGAGCGCGCCTCTTCGCCTCAGTGTCTCCACGAGTGCGCCTCCATGCCACAGACCCTCCACGAGCGCGCCTCTACGCCACAGGGTGCCGCTCAGCCCCAGAGTTCCGCCGAGGGTGGCGCTCAGCCCCAGAGTTCCGCCGAGGGTGGCGCTCAGCCCCAGAGTTCCCAAGAGAGCTCGCTCCCGTTCCAGAGTCCCCAAGAGAGCTCGCTCCAGTTCCAGAGTCCCCAAGAGAGCTCGCTCCCGTTCCAGAGTCCCACAGAGAGCTCAGGCCGCTTTGTTTGTTTTCTCGCCTTGGCAGCCGCGAGTGTTTTGTTTGTTGAACTGTTTTGGTTTGAACTAATAAACGATGATTGACTTGCTTCCGCTTCCGCGTCCTGTCCATCAGCCTGACAGTTACCTCAGAAATCATTAATTTATTTTGCTACCTCAGAAATCATTACTTTATTGTTACCACAGAAATCATTACTTTATTTTGTTACCTCAGAAATCATTACTTTATTTTATTACCTCAGAAATTATTACTTTATTTTGTTACCTCAAAAATCATTACTTTATTTTGTTACCTCAAAAATCATTACTTTATTTTGTTACCTCAAAAATCATTACTTTATTGTTACCTCAAAAATCATTACTTTATTGTTACCTCAAAAATCATTACTTTATTTTATTACCTCAGATATCATTACTTTATTGTTACCACAGAAATCATTACTTTATTTTGTTACCTCAGAAATCATTACTTTTTTGTTACCTCAGAAATCATTACTTTATTTTGTTACCTTAGAAATCAGTGCTGATCAACATCATTTCTAAAGCAAAAAAAAAAAAATTGTCTTTTGTTGTATGGAGTAAATACGTACCTGTGTTAAAGTGTTTGTCTGCATCTGTGTTGCAGGTTTTTCGTGTTGCTTTTCCTCTAATCAGCCGGCCAACCCGAGCGCCTCCAAGCATCCCGGTCATGCAAGTGCCAGAATTACGCAAAGCAGTTTTAAGGCAATACAGAGTTTCTGTATATAATGATGTTTGTTTTTTGTAGAGTTTTTTGATATTTTGTGTAAATCTTATTTTCTTATTGCTTTTTCTCTTTGCCGGGACTGTTCACCTCTCAAGCACTGTAAATGACCCTTCACTTTTCAACAGCACTTCCTAAAAAATATTGCCATCAGTTTTTGGGATATTTTTTGTTCCGGTGTGGATGAACCAGTTTTTCTCCTGTCAGCGGACCTACGAAGACTCATCCCACAGTCCACTTACTGGGTGACAGAAATCTGCACTGCTTTGTTTATGCCGCCCTCAGTCACAATGCGAAGGCTGAGGTTTTTTTACTGATGTTTTACTTTAATACCAACATCGACACCGACTTCAACAATGTAGAACTAAATAACAAGATAAATATACACTAATACATTCAATTACGGATAAAGAAACGACATTAAATTTAGACATAAAACAGAAAATAAACTTACATACCACTTTGCCTGCTTGTGGACTAAGACTGGTAACTTCTTGCACAAACTTATATTTTAATTGAACACATCTTACTTTACAATAAGCATTGCAGCTTTCAATGCTCATTGTGGCTTTTTCTTGCATGCGGTGAACAGGAGGTTCACCAAGTATGATGGAATATGTATTAATATAACCCAAACTTGTGATATCACATAAATCTTGAAAAATCAAAAACTTATTTAGTCTACCAGTCAAATATACATATTATAAAATATGTTGAATGCTAAAAATAAACAAGTTACACAAACAAATAAATAACCGAAATAAAAATTGTGACGGCGCCACCATATAAACAAGACATAGTACAAACGGAATGTTTATGACTGCAGTTACATTGTTCTTTTTTTTTTTGGACATGTCTGAGGTAACAAGTTCGAACAAAACAAAACAAAACAAAACAAAAAAAAAACAGTAATGAATTCTGAAGTAATTGAACATTGCAGTGTCCTTTTTTGCTCCCTCATAAGTTTACTTTTTTTTGCCTTCCTTTCTAAAGTAATACAAACAAATTAATGATTTCTGAGTTTAAAAAAAAGTAAACTTTATTGTACGTTCTTCTTACCTCAGAAGTGTAATTTGTTCTGTTACCTCAGAAATCATATCGGTGTTGATCAAAATGATTTCTGAGGTAACAAAAGAAGGACACTGCAGTTTATGGTCTCAGTAGTTTACTTTTTTTGTTACTTTAGAAATAATTTCAAGCAGCACCATAGCATCATTGATGTTAAGAAATGGTATGTAAAAGATGGGATTGGAAGGAAAGGAATTGGTGGAGTGTTTGGCTGTTTATAATTTGATTGCAGATGCTGGAAGCTCAGACTGATGGGGCTGTGGGGGAACTGACTTCTAGAGAAGCTGCTGCTTTCTTTCATTATTTACTTTCTTTGGTGTGTGTGTGTGTGTGTGTGTGTGTGTGTGTTTACTGATAAGTAGAAATACAAGATGGCGTCAAACTCAGTCAACACGTTCTACAGTGGAGTCAGATATAGAAGTAGAACAGACACAAAACCCTGATTAAAATGTATGTTCATAACTTGTTTTTACATGTTTAATAACATTTATAATTTAATATAACACACATTTGACAAATTTTATCAAAAGTAACAAAATTGGATGCTGTTAATTAGGAAGAACTCGTTTGAGGACACTGGGACTTATGATGGTAAGATCGCAAAGTGAAAATCTAAAAGTGGGGGCACAAAACTTGGAAAGATTTGAGAAGAAACCCTTTTCCAGGACCCACTTTCACATTCGGCAACAGTGGGACACAGTATGGAGTTCAGGATGGAGCAGTTTCTAAAGGGAGAAAAAGGCTGACTTTCCTCCCCTCCACAACATCTCCACTACATGCTGTTATTAATCACAGCACTTTCTCTTTTAGTTCTTGATCATTAAAGTGAACTGGACGAAGTGAGAATAAAATAATTCCGTTTCCAACTCGTCAAAGTGTCGGTTCAATGAGTCGGTTCGGTTTTCCCAAAGTGAAAGTGTTTCTCACCCTCGACTCCATTATTAAGGAGCGGTTAGAAAAACACAAAGATCTTCAACAGCAGCCAGAAGCGGTGAGATTCATGTCCAACAACAAGCAGTGGTGAAGAAAAGTGGGTGAGTTTTTCCTAGAAACAACTTTCTATCGGAATAATGCGTTTGTGTTTTCTCTGTAATGGAGTTTGTGGAAAGACCGCAGGGAAACTGCGGTACAGCAGCCGAAATGGACAACAGTTTCAGCCCAAATTCCTCAGTTGGATTTGATGATGTTCTGAGTTTATTGAGGAGGATCTGACATGAGAACACCGGTATTGTTTGGTTGTTCCAAGCTGATCCTGGAGTTGTTGTCATGTTCAGGATGATTTCCCGTAAACAGGAGCAGATCATGGCTTTCTAAGCGGAGGAGATACAGGAAGTGTGGAGCAGATACATGTTCATGAAGACATGAGCTTTCCGAATTCAGTGAGGAATGCGGGATCCACTGGATCCTTTATCATTGATCATGTGGGAATATTGTGGAGTGAGGTAGTGGAGAAGTTGGTAAAAGAGGCAGTAAAGGAACCAGATATGAACATTGGAGTGTGTATGAGAACAGCAGAGACAAAAGATGCAGAACATTTGGGACACAGAAAATATAGAAATACAGAAGACTTTAATCACTTTTAATACATAGAAATAAAAAGTAGAACAGTGTTTATTGGTGTTGTGTTTATTGCACACCTCCTGTCAGTCTGTGTTCAGATGTGGAATAAAGATGTTAGAAAAATATGTGAGAATCAGTAAGACATCATGAGGATCAGCTGGTTTTAGAAAGATTTTCTCCCAGTTTTAACTACATGTTGTTTTTGTGTTTTCTAGGAATGTGATTGATTCCAGCAGAAGAGATCGACGTCTTCAGGACTCTGCGTGTACACGAGCATTGAAAAATGGAGATCCCTGATCAGGGCACAAATCATGTGACCTCACCCTCAAAAGACTGGTAACCTGCCATGTTCTAGTGTTTTACTAATGAACTGTTCATATCTGCAAATCTGGAGAGATTTCTGAGAGCTTCATTTCATATATAAACATCACCCTAAATACATTTATTACACAATTAAATACACGTCATTGTGCACAATTTATGAAACTCTCAAAACCAAGAGCCATAAACTCATTGTCTAATTAAAGCTATAAGACACAAACAACATGGATACTCCTTATAATATGTGTTATAAATGAGTGTTTAAGCAGCACTGGAGATTCTCATTACTGACCTCAGTTCAGCTCCTTTTCAGCACAATCACAGAAACCCTTTAGAACATCACCTCAATTACAGGAACCAAATCATTAAGTGCTGTTTAACTCCAATCCAGCAGGAGCAGTGACAGTGGGCTGGAACTGTTTTTTACATCAACTTCATACACCACCACTACATAGGGACTTTTTCAATGCACTGGATTTTGTATCCTGA
>MU535325.1:2847108-2878544 GCA_024362625.1 Silurus asotus | reverse complement strand
ATCAATAATCTAATCTACATAAGGTTAGCTCCAGATAGAAATTTATAACTGTAACATTTTATTTTTATTGAATAGAAATAAATATATAACTGACCTGTTATAACCCACCTGAAGCCGGTAGATTCTGTAATTACTATATTTGGACAATTAAGGTAAATGGTGTTTAAAATTTTCTTCTGAAATGGGCATTTTCTCAGGCTCCTTTGTTCTGTTCATTAACTCCACTTCAATGGCATTAAATAGGTTATTTTTATTGCCATTAAAGTGAATAAACTGAACATAAACATTGG
Source organism: Silurus asotus (assembly GCA_024362625.1). Taxonomy (NCBI): domain Eukaryota; kingdom Metazoa; phylum Chordata; class Actinopteri; order Siluriformes; family Siluridae; genus Silurus; species Silurus asotus. The sequence goes on along the minus strand of MU535325.1, from coordinate 2,878,254 downwards.
CACCTAAAAAAATGCTCATTTTATAAAAAATTTCCAAATGGATTAGAATCTTTTGCACCTGAACTCTTCATATTTGCAATATGAATCAAATTTCCTTTTATTATTATTCATTAAACTCATGATTATTTAGTGTTGTAGTTGGTGGAGGTCATTTTCAACTAATTTGTAGACACTGTATCTAATGACTATTTTTTACAAAAAGTTACAAATCTAACGAGTTATAATTCTTCTTCTTCTTCTTTCGGCTGCTCCCATTAGGGGTTGCCACAGCGGATCATCCGTCTCCACACCACCCTGTCCTCTACATCTGCCTCTTTCACACCAACTACCTGCATATCTTCCCTCACCACATCCATGAACCTTCTCCTTGGCCTTCCTCTTTTCCTCCTACCTGGTGGCTCCATCCTCAGCATTTTTCTACCAATATAATTCAAGTCCCTCCTTTGCACATGTCCAAACCATCTCAATCTCGCTTCCCTCACCTTGTCACCAAAACATCCTACATGCGCTGTCCCTCTAATAAACTCATTTCTAATCTTGTCGATCCTTGTCACTCCCAACGAAAACCTTAACATCTTCAGGTCTGCTACCTCCAGCTCCACTTCCTGTCTTTTACTCAATGCCACTGTCTCTAAACCATACAACATCGCAGGTCTCACCACAGTCCTATAAACTTTCCCTTTCATTCTTGCAGATACCCTACTATCACAATCACTCCTGTCACTCTTCTTCACCTGACTCCAACCTGCCTGCACTCTTTTCTTTACTTCTCTAACACAATCTCCATTACTTTGCACTTTTGACCCCAGGTACCTGAACTCCTCCACATTCTCCAACTCTTCTCTCTGCAACCGCATCACTCCACTGCCCTCCCTCTCATTCACACACATGTATTCTGTCTTACTCCTACTGAGTTTCATTCAACTTCTCTCCAGCGCATATCTCCACCTCTCCAGGCTCTTCTCAACCTGCTCCATACTTTCACCACAAATCACAATATCATCTGCAAACATCATAGTCCAGGCAGACTCCTGTCTGACCTCGTCCGTCAACCTGTCCATCACCACTGCAAACAGGAAAGGGCTCAGGGCCGATCCTTGATGCAGTCCAACCTTCACCCTGAACCAGTCTGTCCAACCTTCACTCTAAACCAGTCTGTCGTACCTACTGCACACTTCACTGCCGTCACACTGTCCTCATACATGTCCTGCACCACCCTTACATACTTCTCCGACACACCTGACTTCCTCATACAGTACCACAACTCCTCTCTTGGCACCCTGTCGTACGCCTTCTCTAAATCCATAAATACACAATGCAATTGCTTCTGTCCTTCTCTATACTTCTCCATCAACATTCTCAAAGCAAATAAGGCATCTGTGGTGCTCTTCCTCGGCATGAAACCATACTGTTGCTCACAGATGGTCACCTCTTCTCTCAGCCTGGCTTCCACTACTCTTTCCCATAACTTCATGGTGTGACTGATCGACTTAATTCCCCTGTAGTTACTGCAAGACTGCACATCTCCTTTATGCTTAAAGATAGGTACCAGCACACTCCTTCTCCATTCCTCAGGCATCTTCTCCCTTTCCAAAATCCTGTTAAACATTCTGGTCAAAAACTCCACTGCCAGCTCTCCTAAACATCTCCACGCTTCTACCGGTATGTCATCTGGTCCAACCGACTTTTCACTCTTCATCCTCTCAATCACTGCTCTCACTTCCTCCTTACTAATCCTATCCACATCCTGCTTCAACAACTCCACATCGTCCAACCTCTCTGATTTTCCTCGTTCATCAGCTGCTCAAAATACTCCCTCCACCTTCTCAGCACATTCTCCTCACTAATCAACACATTTCCCTGTCCATTCTTTACTGCTCTAACTTGCAGTACATCCTTCCCAGCTCGGTCCCTCTGCCTGGCCAATCGGTATAAATTCTTTTCTCCTTCCTTAGTGTCCAACCTCTGATACAGCTCCTCATATGCCTTTTCCTTGGCTTTCGCCACATCCCTCTTTACCTGCTGCCGCATCTCCTTGTACTCCTGCCTACTTTTCTCATCACTCTGTCTATCCCACTTCTGTTTTGCCAACCACTTTCTCCTTATGCTCTCCTGCACTTCCTCATTCCACCACCACGTCTCCTTGTCTTGCTTTCTATTTCCAGATGTCACACCAAGTACTTTTCTAGCTGCCTCCCTCATCACTCTTGCAGTATTTGCCCAATCATCCAACACCTCTTCAACACCAACCAGCCTCTGTCTGACCTCTTCCCTGAACCTCACACTACACTCATCCTCCTTCAGTTTCCACCATCTTATTCTTCTTTCAGTCCTCACTCGCCTTCTCTTCTTTTTAGCCTCCAAAACCATCCTACAGACCACCATCCGATGCTGTCTAGCTATACTGTCCCCTGCCAACACCTTACAGTCTCCAATCTCCAATCTCCATCTCCTGCATAGCACATAGTCCACCTGTGTGCACCTTCCTCCACTCTTATACGTCACCCTATGATCCTCCTTCTTCTTAAAATAAGTGTTCACCACTGCCATTTCCATCCTTTTAGCCATACCTACCCATCACCTCCTCATCACCTCTGTTCCCTTCACCTACATGCCCATTAAAGTCTGCCCCAATCACCAACCGTTCTTTCCTAGGTACACCATCTACCACTTCATCTAACTCACTCCAGACTTTTTTCTTCTCCTCCATCTCACAGCCAACTTGTGGAGCATAGGCACTGATGACATTTATCATCATCCCTTCAGCTTCCACCTTCACGATCATCACCCTATCAGAAACTCTCTTTACCTCCACTACACTCTTACTGTACTCTTTCTTCAGAAACACCCCTACACCATTTCTTTTTCCATCCACACCATGATAAAACAGTTTAAATCCACCTCCAATGTTCCTGGCCTTACTCCCTTTCCACTTGGTCTCCTGAACACACAGCATATCTACCTAACAGCATATCAGCTACCTCTCTTCCTTTACCCATCATAGTCCAAACATTTAAAGTACCATCCCGAACCTCCACTCTCCTACACTGCTCCATTCCCTGCCGTCTCTGTAGACGTCTTCCTCCTCTCCTTCTCCTCCTTCGGCCAACCGTAGCCCAATTTCCACCGGTACCCTGTCGGCTAACGATACCTGTGGCGGTCGTTGTTAACCCGGGCCTCGACCGATCCGGTATGAAATTCTTATTTGTGATCCGCATATTTGATTTGGCACATGTTTTACGCACTGGCTTGTGCATCCATAATGGCTGGGTTAACGAGTTATAAATTTTTGTTGCCAAATATATTTTTTTTCTTTACATATTAACTAATTCTTTTGGCTGTATTTATTATATATGAGTAAACTACTGAGTAGTTTTATTCATACCAAAATGTCATATTTTATAAGCTCAGTAAAAAAATTCTACAACAACAACTACAAAGAGCCATGAGAGGTAACAAATCGTCTAGAGTACAAGTACCTGAAATCTATACTTTGGTACAGTACAGTACTTAGCCTTACAACAACACACTTCATTTTTATCACTGACTGGTTGTATTTCTATGTATGTGAAAAAAGAGACTACACTTTGTTTATATTTATAAAATGACAAAAAGCTGATTTTATTACATACTTTAGATTCAGGGTTAAGGTCACTGGTTCACTGTCAAGAAAAAAAGGTTTTTACATTACAGTTCATCATCAGAATTTTCAAAGTCACTGTCATAGTCATCAGCTGACGATTTGTTAAAAAAGTTGATGTTCTCTGCTCCAGACAAAACATGCAGGCAACAGCCTCTTGCTTGCACCCTCATATCACTGATTTTACATTGCTTTCTGTGGATGATGCTCTGCAGACCTTTCAAACATTCTTCACTTAGGCCACATTGCGAATCTTAAAAAGAAGAACAAAATAACATTAAGCCTCCATTAGAAACCTTATGAACAATCATCATTGTTGTGTATGTTTATTAGGGTTTTTTACTTTAATGATTTGACAGGACATGTCCTATGTAGTTATAGGAATATGCACTAGTCAAAAAAGGCAGACTCTTACTGATAGTAAAATAAAGAAAATCAGACAGTTGTGATGGCTAAAAATAACTTAACTTATAAGATTCTTTCTCAGCTATAGAACTGGAACTTTGTTTTGAGTAAATTTTCCAGAAAAAAAATGGGGCAGCCCTTTGTTTATGCTTATGTTTGTGCCATATATTACAAATTCTTACTTTTCAGACTCTCGCTGGCAAACAAGCAGGACAGTTCTCGGAGGGTCTCAGCATGAGTTGAAAGATATTTCCAATGTTGATTCATCTCTGCAACAACCTCTGCTCCTCCTGAAGTCGCCTTAGTGACGTTGATGATGTCGAATGCCTTTCTTTTTGTCCTTAAATCAACAGTGTCTGGAATGCATGAAAACAAATTACATCATATGGGGTTGCAGATTGACATTTGTGGCATTGTGGCTGATGTGTCATTATGTAAAAGAATTGTCAGAAGACTAGTGTACATACCACTGTGTGGTAGCTGCCATGGCCAAGCTGTCTCGCCAGATAAAATGGTTTCCAAGCACAAAGTTTTTGTTTTTGGAACCATTATGTTGTATTTCTCCACAACCGATGTCAGGATCCCCTTCACTTCCCTGATCTTGCGGCGGATCCTGGCACGACCTTTGTTGCCATCTGTATCTTTATAGAGACGCTGGGAACGCCTCTTGATACTCGCCACCAGCACCAATTCTGCTGGCCAAAGCATCAACATCTCTTGTGGTGGTTGTTGTTGTTGCTGAGAAGAAACTACAACAAGAGTAACAATTACATTAATTACAACTAAATGTATTACTAGTAACATAAATATACTGTCAGGGGACAGCCTGCCACGCCATTCCCCAGCTCCACACACACACGTAGTCTGTCCCCATCATAATAAGTATCGGCACCTGCGGCTCATTATCTGCCGCCCTACATAAACCCCTCTTACTCTCTCACTCACCGTCAGTTCTACTACTTCACGTGTAAGAACATTGCTACCCAACTATACGCCATCCACCTTCCCGTGGATGCTCACCACGATCTCTACACCCTCAGAGACCGCTCGGTTCTTCATCTCCAAAGAACCGTTTCTTTCAGTCGTTTGTATGTTTTGTTGTTTTCTTTTCTGTTGCATCCTACCTCAGTAAAAACCCTTTTTGCTACCCTGGTGTTTTTGCTTCAGTCACTTTGCAACCGTGACAGAAGAACTGACCTTAACAAACAAAAGGAGTAAGAAGGAACCACGCAGCCTTACCGATGGAACCTGATCCTCAGCCGGGTGCAAACGCGGAGCTTCCTCAGGAGCTCATCGGAGCGCTCCGGGCTGCGGTCGGCGCTAATCCGGTTCACCGAGCTCCGCCTCCGATACCTCCGTCACTTTCTAGCAACCCGATGGCTCTCCCGAACTCCTTCTCCGGAGATGCGGCTGAATGCCGCGGCTTCCTACTCCAGGTATAGCTATTCATCGCCATGCAGCCGCACCGCTTCGTCTCCGACCGCGCGAAGATCGCCTTTCTGATCTCGCTGCTATCCGGAAGAGCTCTCGCGTGGGCCCGCGCGCTATGGAGCGCGAATAGCGTAGCTCTCGCCTCTTTCGCCACGTTTACTGCGCACATAACGGAGGTTTTCTGCACGGGAACCAGAGCGCTAAACAACGCGGATGAACTCCTGCATCTCCACCAAGAAGCCGACGGCGTGGCAGAATACAGCCTTCGTTTTTGCACTCTAGCGGCCTCCAGTTGTTGGAATGAGAATGCACTGTTGAGCGTATATTTAGAATGGCAATGGCCACCCATGTTGATGCGGTGGGACTAGAGACCTTCATCCTACGTTCCATATTGGTCTCACAACATCTATCCGCCTGTTCCATGCCGGATTCCACGCCTCCCGCTGTATCGGCTGCTGCATCAGGGACCACCCCCGAACCCATGCAGTTGGGGTTTCGACGTCTGTCTAGGAGAGAGAGGGAGAGACGCCGAACCACCGGGGTCTGTCCGTACTGCGGTAATCCAGGTCACTCCCTTCCACAGTGCACCGTTCGACCCCAACGCGCGGAGATGAGCAATGTCTCCTTTCCCTCTGGAATTTCTCGGTTAACCACACTTTCTGTAACCCTTCTCGGCCCTAACACCTGCCTTTCCACCTCCGCTCTAGTCAACTCAGGTACTGCCGGGAACTTCATCTCCCAGGCATGCCTAGACCAGCTCCAGCTACGCCGGGAGCGGAGACACCATGATCTGGCCGTCCAGACTATCCAAGGGCGCCCGCTGGGACAAGGCTGGATCAAGTACTGCGCTCCCGTCATCACCCTCCAGATCGGCCTGTTCCATCAAGAACGCATACAGTTTCTGGTCCTGGAGAACTCTACAGTGGACATCATCCTGGGGCGTCCATGGCTGATTAAACACTCACCGCGGTGTTCCTGGGGCCCGTGTGACGTCCTCGAATGGAGTCCCTGGTGTCACAGACACTGTCTCCATGGACTTCCCACTCCACTAAACAGTAGGATGATCATGGCCGCCACACGATTCGAAAACTCCCCTACACCCTCTCAGACAGAGATTCCGCCGGAGTACTACGAGTTCGAGGATGTGTTCAACGAACAAGCCGCAACCCGACTACTTCCTTACCGACCCTGGGATTGTGCCATTGATCTGGCTGCTGGGGCTAAACTCCCGAAGGGCCGGATCTATCCCCTGTCCATTCCTAAATGCACATCCATGGAACAATACATCCAGCAGGCCCTCGATCAGGGCTTTATTACCCCATCCTCCTCTCCCGCTGCATCAAGCTTCTTCTTTGCGGCCAAGAAGGATGGGGGCCTCCGGTCTTGTATCGACTATCGGGGCCTCAATGCCCTCATCGCTCCACTCCCCTATCCGCTCCCGCTTGTCCCTGCCGCATTAGAGGACCTCCGTGAGGCATGCTACTTCACCAAGCTAGACCTAAGGAGTGCCTACAACCTTGTGCGGATTCGTAAGGGAGATGAGTGGAAGACCGCTTTCATTACTCCCGCTGGTCACTAGGGTCATGCCGTACGGCCTTTCCATCTCGCCGGCTGTGTTCCAGGGCTTCATGAATGAGGTGTTCAGACCGCTCCTATAGCGATCCGTAATCGTCTACATTGACGACATTCTAGTCTACTCCCGGACGCTTCGGGAACATCACAACCACGTGACCCAGTGCAGGAAACTCAGTCCCCGATTCATCGGGCCATTCCGGGTCATTCGCCGGGTCAACGAGGTCTCCTACCAACTCGACCTCCCCCCTCGGTACCGGATCCACCTCGTGTTTCACGTGTCCCTTCTGAAACCCTTTCGCGCGCCGGCTACACCTCCTCCAGAGGTGGACAGGGACCCTCCGCTGCCAGATATCCTCGGCCAACCCTCGGTGTACGCGGTGCGGGAGGTGCTTGATTCACGCCGGAGGGGCCGTGTGCTGGAGTACCTGGTCGACTGGGAGGGGTTCGGTCCGGAGGAACGCTCGTGGGTGCCCAGACGGGACGTCCTGGACCCGGCTCTCTTGGTGGACTTTCACGCGGCTCACCCGCTCCGTCCGGCCCCCGGGGTCGGGGTCGCCCCAGGCGCCGTTCCCGGGCGTCAGGTGCCGCCCCTGGGGCCTGCCACGCCATTCCCCAGCTCCACACACACACACGTAGTCTGTCCCCATCATACTAAGTATCGGCACCTGCGGCTCATTATCTGCCGCCCTACATAAACCCCTCTTACTCTCTCACTCACCGTCAGTTCTACTACTTCACGTGTAAGAACATTGCTACCCAACTACACGCCATCCACCTTCCCGTGGATGCTCACCACGATCTCTACACCCTCAGAGACCGCTCGGTTCTTCATCTCCAAAGAACCGTTTCTTTCAGTCGTTTGTATGTTTTGTTGTTTTCTTTTCTGTTGCATCCTACCTCAGTAAAAACCCTTTTTGCTACCCTGGTGTTTTTGCTTCAGTCACTTTGCAACCGTGACATATACACAGTATAGACACACACTAGTCATATTCTCACCGTCTGCCCACTCCTTTACATCATTGACCCAGTCTTCCAATTGGCTCACTGTCACTGTCACGTCGACCTTCATGCACTCTATGTTTTGCAACTGGCTTTGCAGAGCTTTCGTGTTCTAAAATGACAATACATTTTAGATAGTATAAAAACAAACAAATCTTCAAAAACAGGGTTAATTAAAAAAGAAAACTCCAGCCAAGTCACAAGTATTATATTCACAATCAAATTGGATAACTCACGGTCACTGACTCATTCCATGACAATGCTTGAGAACTGAAGCAATGCGTCATGATATCGGTTCATTCGTTTTGAATAATCCTGTACAGCTTCAAAAATTAATGACATTGATTACTAAGCATCTAGAACTAATTTTACTGATTCTATCTTACCTTCTGATATCAGCGGCTCAGTGTGGTGGCCAAATTGTTGAACTTTTGTTGATTCCAGTGCATAGCCATGAGAGTCAGCATGTCTGTGCGTCCTGCAAACACAGAAAATATCATGTTACCATATTCCCCCTGTAATGATGTAACAAGTGCAGTAGAAGGTCATTTTACCTGCTTTAGACATGTGTTTTGTGGTCACTGCAATCCTGGAGAGGAAAGCATTGCACTGTTCCACCTCCTATCCTAGTGTTAAACCAGCCCCATCCTGATATGCTCGACTCCATTTTACCTGATTAGGAATAAAAAATAATTGTATAATGCTGAGAAAGTTTTGACATTCATTTGCAGAAAATTAAAAAAATCTCATTGCAAAGTTCACCTATTTTGCATTTAAAATCATGGGTTTTGGCATGGAATACCGAAAGAAATGGCTTCATGTTAAGAACGTGCTGGAGCTCTGGGCAGCTTTTTGCAATTCTTTGGCGGTAAGGACAAAATTTGTAGTTGGAGGCAACTGTAAGTCTAAGCATCTGCGATTTTACGTGTTGGGATGCCTTGTGCAATCAAAAAAAAAACAGGTACACAAAAGTTAATGATACATTGTAATCTAATTTAACTTTACTGTGCACATTAAAGGATATTTTTTCTTATTAATATTGTTTCAACAGCATTATACAGTGGAACCTCAGGTTACGAGTTTAATTGGTTCCATCACTTTACTCTTAACCTGAAAAGCTCGTATCCCGATACAAATTTTCCCATAAGAATGAATAGAAACTTCGGTAATTCGTTCTGGACACCCAAAAAAGTGTTTCTTAAAAAAAAAATAACGCCAATATTCAATAATATTATTTACTTTTAACATGTTATATTGAAATCATATCATATAAAAACATATAAACATATAAAAAATAAATCTTTAAATGGTACCTTACGTTTAAGAAGTCTCGCTGTGTGCATGATGGAGACGACATCCGTAGAAGCGGGAGGAGGGAGAGTTATTGTTTGGAAGGAGAATTTCCATCAGGCTACTTTGTTGGCGGCATGGTGATAGGAATACGTACAGTATTTAAAGTTCAGTAATTCCACACTGTTAGAGTGACGAGCGGATGTGTATGTGCTGCACGAGAGCGCAGCGAGAGCACGTGGCGATACGTAAAAAAACTAACCTGCCTGCGATTTTTCCGTGCACAACGCTCGTATCCTAAAAAAATAACTAGAGGCAACATTTTTTATGAACTGCGATTCGTAACCTGAATTATACATATGCCAGGGCATTCGTAACCCGAGGTTCCACTGTACACAGTTTTGGTTTACCTAGCTGCATTCTTGAAACGGTAAAGCTTGCGGTTTCCATCTACTGAAACTGCCAGAATATCTGGGGTGCATGCAGGACAGATGAAAGGCTCTTCTCTGCAGATTTTGTCCACCTCAAAACTTTTGCCTTCCACGCAAAAAAGCTTTTCTAAAAACTGTCTGTCAGTGCATTGCAGAAAAAAGTATACAGAGATGCTCAAAAAGCTGACTGACATGAAGCGCACACATAAATTCTATATCAAACAACAAGAGACAAAAAGGCATATTTATATAGTAAAGAGATCTTGCATGAAACACTCTGTTAAAATAGTATGGAATATTAAACATACACACATACACACATTTTATATATATATATATATATATAGTGTAACCACTGGTCCAACGGCGGTTTCCAGAGGCGTGGCGAAACCTTTCATACCTGGGACAAGGCGACACACAGTAATTGTGCGGGATATCTGTTTACAGATTCCCTGAATTGTTGGTCAGTTCTCCTTTAATACCCAGATAGAGTAAGCATTATGTAAACATTATTTAGCAATGGAAGTTTGCATTGATTGGTTCTTACAGACCTGTGGGAGGCACCTCGCCAGTATACATCTGTAGTGGGGCACACCCCTTGTATAGAGTTATGTTTTCTTTAACTTTATTAAAACCTTTTTTATTATTTGTTCTATTGCTGTGGGAATGGGACCTGTGTACCAGTCGCGATAAACCTTTGTAAAGAAATGAAACATGAACATTTTCTGTCTTTATTTACATGTGATATGACCTTTCTTACACATAATCATCTGGTGTGCTGTAGAATGTCCTGTGTGTCTGGGGATGTAACAGGAAAAGGAGGGGTAGAGGGGTCAGACCTTTGTCTGCAGATCTACCATTTGTATGGAGATGTGGTGTTTGGGGAGCCTGGAGTTCTGGTTCTCGAGAGGGGTGTTGCGGGGTCTTGGTCCCCTGGCATGAGTCCTGGAGGAAACGTGTTGTGTTCTTTTGATGTCCTTGTTGCTTCGGGCATCTACAGGGCCCACATCCTGGCCCACACCCTGCCCTCTCGGGCATCCATGCTGTGTTCTCGGGGAGGGCCACCCTTTTGGTCAGGATCAATCAAAAAGTCTTACAGTTTCCCCACTTGGCCCCGTGGGCGAATTTAAATAGGGTGAATAGGGTACCTGAGGGGTCAGACAAAGCAATTTTTTATTTATTTTTATTTTGTTTTAATTTTGGAACACAGGTATCTGCAGTGGGCTGAGGGCAAGGGCAGCGTGTGTGGATTCTTGTGTAGATCGTATGAGGTGTCTGAAGTAACAGCACTGGAACATGGTGAAGGTGAAGATTAGGGCACTGCCAATGGCACATCCCCGGAACATCCAGTCCCACCAGGTGTAGGTGTACTGTGCTGACCGAGTGGATGAACTGGATAAAAGTTGTGCCGTCTTTCGTGCCAGGTTGGTTTCAACCTGTGCTTGGTTTAGGTGGTATTCATTTTGCAGGATCAGTCTTTGTGTCAGGTCCATCGCGTCAACCACAGCTTGGGTGCCTTGCTCATAGAAAGTGTCATCCCACCATGGTGAGGTCTCTGTGTCCAGTGGCATTCTTCCTAAAATGTTGACTTGGCCCATTGAAAAGTCCTCTGTCACTTTCAAACAGAATGAGTGATTAGCAGAGCAGGTCAGTCCTCCGTAGGTAAAGGAATTCATTTCACTGACAACGCACCACTGTGTGTGAGACACCTGGACAACATCAGAATAACCATGCAGTGACTGAACATTAATAAGTTTGGTGTTGTTGGGAGAGAAAGATTGCAAAGTGTTACATGTACAGATAACATAATTGTGTGTTTCATGGCAACATGTGCGACTGGTAAACAAGGTCTCAGTACCATTTTGTGTCATGTATCCAGTGAGGTGATCCCATTTAATTACCTGATCGTTCACTACCACGCCAATCGAGCGTATGGTAGTGGAATTTGGAAAAACCTGATCTGGGTGTATCAAAGGAAAGCTGACGAAAAACCCAATACATCCATTACATTCATTTCCTGTAAACATCATTATGGTGGATAGTAACTTAAAATATCCTGATTCATACCACCAATGTAGATCTAAGATGCCTATGAGGTCATTTAAAACATGTCTAGGCGTTTTGTACAGGTGAAGATCTAGGATTTCTTGTCTAGCAGCAGTGAATAGATCTTGTGCATATGTCCTACAGGCTAAGTCATGTTCAATGGTACGGGTTTGATTGAATAGTGTGTGGCTGATCGCAAGAAGCACCTGCGCTTCGGATCGAACCGCTTTTATGATATTTTCATTGCTATTTGTGATATGTTGAAAACCAGTGGCCACCTGGTTCGCAAACCATGTTGAGAATTGTGATTGTTTGGTCATTTTGTAGTTGTTAGCAATGGAATTAACTGAGCCGAAAAGAGACCTGCTATGTTTCCGAGCAGGTCTTGCTTTGAGCGTGCAGGTGAGATTTGCACGGCAAGTCTGTTTTTGTAGTCATAAATTAAATCATCGATTTGTGACTGTAGTCATGCATAGGTCTTATCATTGTAATCACAGTGATTGAAATAAGCAGATAGGATGTTGGAAATATTGTATGATACATGTGTCATCACTAGATTCACATCATGAAAGAATGTCTTGTTAAATAATGCCCTTTAATCAGTCTACCAGGAGGAATAGGATATAGTTTTGGACATTCCTTTGGTTTGCTATATCCACAAGTGGTTAAATTAAAACAATGTTTCATTATCCATGAGCAATTCTGTGGCCCGGTGTAATTATCTGGGTCATTGACACATTTTCCTACGCAATACATGCCTTCTCTCCGGCTAGTCCAGACAAAGGCTTCAGGTTGATTGTTATGAGGTACATATAAAGTTATATCAAATTTATATTCGGTATAACTCATATGCATAGTTTTGATTGTTTCAGTGTGTGTACACCTATATATTGCGGGTTCCAAATTTTTGGTTAAATACCAGATTTTAGGATCTAATCCATTGTTGTTTTTTTTGTAGAGAGTGCGCATGTTCCCAATTTTTGCTCCTGGTTCTGCTTTAAGTTGATACCAGGCCGTTGTGTTGTGAAAAGATGTGCGTGCTGGTGTGTCACCTGAAATGTTTACTATAGGGGGATGGTCGGAGCCTACTTTACAGCTAATTTTAGTTGCGCAATTTGGTTCCGGTACTACTCCGGGAGGCCACATGACTAGTTCTCTGGTTGAAAGTGTACTGAAAAATGTGGATGACCTCTTGGTGTATTTCCATACCCATCTCCCACATTCCAGTGTGTGTGTGTGTGAGTGGAACCCTTTGACCCAGCTTGATGCAAGTGGGTCCAGAAACTTTCCTCTCGTCCGGTCTCCATGAAATTGCTGCAGTCAACCTAGGAGATGAAACAGAGAGAAACTTTAATAATTATTGATTAGCAGAACCTTTGAAGATTTTGCACTGGGACATGTGGTACCATTTCAACTTCCCCTTGACACTTATGGCCACACAGCTATTGCATAAAGCTTTTATCTCATGTGGTCCATGCCATCTGGGTGTGAATGGACCCTGTTTTATAAACACCCGAATCATGATCATGTCACCCTCGGTAAATTTGATCCCAGAGGTTGGGTTAAATTGTGCATCATTCATCAGGTCTGACTGTTGCTGTTTAAGGGTTGTTTGTGTATGTAACACTGCCAGTCTTTGTTGTAATTGTGTTAGCACAGTCTGTTGTTTTGCAAGCACAAGGGGTCCCAGATCTGCTGGGGTGATTTCTGGGTCTATGGGTAGTTTTATGACTCTGCCTGTCATGAGTTCAAACGGGCTGATGCCTGTGGCTTTGGATGGGGTTGCTTGCAAGACTGTCAGAACTGTTGGCAGTGCATCAGTCCACCTATTTTGATGTTGCATTATTTGTTTGGAGATGCTTTCTTTTATCGAACGATTTGCCCGTTCCACCATACCTGAGCTTTGTGGCCTGTATGGAACGTGAAATCTTTGTTTGATATGTAGCATTTCACATATGTGTTTTATTATCTGTCCTGTGAAGTGAATTCTTTGGTCGGACTCAATCTGAGTTGGTGTTCCCCAGATTGGGAGGATTTGATTTGCCATTACTCGTGCCACGGTGCGTGTGCTGTTGTCGCGAGTTGGAATTTATCAATTATGACGAGACAATAGCGATTTGAGTGGTTCTGGGCGACACAAGTTTGTACGTCCAGTTCTACCCTGGTTGATGGTGGCACATATGAGACATGTGTACACCATCTCTCAATGTCTGATGCCATTTTTGGCCACCAGAAGTTTTTCTGTATCAGATGTTGTGTTTTGGGAGCTGATACATGTGCATAATCATGGTATAATTTAATCACTGGTTTCTGGAGGGCCTCTGGAATGATGTATTTCCCATCTCTGAGTTTATGTTTTGATTTCGTTTCCAGTTTATGGCCCTCGGCAGAATACCAGGATACGTTTTAATCATTGCTCTATGTGAGATTTAGTCCCTTTTCTTTTAACAGAACAAGGGTGTTTTTTAGGTTTAAATGCGGCTGTTTCTATGAGTTCCTCCTCTATATTGCTTCTATAATGTCCCTGAGAATCCATGTTTCCTCTAAATTCTTATGCCCCACCGGATATATACGGTCTCCGGTCTAACAATGGGCATACCGGCCCGTTCTAATTTATGTGTCTATATTGGGTGTGCAAAACTTTCCCTCAACACTTCTAATAGGCAAAAAGGAACGAACTTACCATAGCAGCTGTAGGCAGGGAAGGAGAAGATCAAACCTCATATCTTCTGTGGGAATCCAAAATGAGTAGTCGCGTCGAAAAGATGTCACTCACCTGTGCAGGTAGAGGGATCATGTCGGGGTCACCAACTTTGTAAGGCGAGGAACCACCCACTGGTCCAACGATTAGATAATAAGATTTGGATTAATGTATTGCTTCATTTTTTGTTATTGACCTCTTATCTGACTCTATTTAGATAAAACAATAAATATTTGCATAAGTTGTTATTTTACTAATAGTATAATTTTGATGGATGTTTGTCTAGTTATTCTGATTAAGCTCTGGCATTACACTCGTTCATTCGGTTCACACAGTCGCCCAAGATCCTAGTATGGGCCCTTTAATTAATATACTGGTCAACGGTCATAAGCGAATCAGTATTGGTCGCTGCCAGAGGTTGGACTATATGCTTAAGCGGCCGCTCTCTGCGTGCTCAACTTTAAACATACTTTATTTAGTCCCCTTAGAGGTGACACTTAATTATTACAATAATTATTTTTAACCACAGATAATGAATAGAATAATATTGAAATAATCAGAGGTTGAGGCTGACCCTATTTAGAGTTATTAGAAATGTTACTCTAAACGGAAATACATATTGTTAGCCTCCACGCTTCTAAGTACCCTTAAACTAATGCCAAGTGCTAGTCGTATCTCTAAAATCCTCAGTTGATGTATTATTCACTATCTAACTGTGATTTAGGCCGATCCTAGCCTGATTTTCAGTCCTTACGGTAACTGCGGATGCAACGTTATTGTTTGCAGTGTCAACATTTACCGAGCAACACAGAATAAAATCAAACATAACAATTTATTAACCTGGGTAAGAAAATCACAATTCAAAGCCAATTTATAGTTCAATTAAAATATAACATAAATACAAACCAATAGTATTTACATTTAAACAGGAAATATAAAACCTTTCATACCTGGGACAAGGCGACACACTGCGTGTGGGATATCTGTTTACAGATTCCCTGAATTGTTGGTCAGTTCTCCTTAAATACCCAGATAGAGTAAGCATTATGTAAACATTATTTAGCAATGGAAGTTTGCATTGATTGGTTCTTACAGACCTGTGGGAGGCACCTCGCCTGTATACATCTGTAGTGGGGCACGCCCCTTGTATAGAGTTGTATATGTTTTCTTTAACTTTATTAAAACTTTTTTTTATTATTTGTTCTATTGCTGTGGGAATGGGACCTGTGTACCAGTCAGGATAAACCTTTGTAAAGAAATGTAACATGAACATTTTCTGTCGTTATTTACATGTGATATGACCTTTCTTACACATAATCATCTGGTGTGCTGTAGAATGTCCTGTGTTGAGGATGTAACAGGAAAAGGAGGGGTAGAGGGGTCAGACATTTGTCTGCAGATCTACCATTTGTATGGAGATTTGGTGTTTGAAGACCAAGGATAGCTCTCCGGGGAGCCTACTGTATTCCAGAGTTTTAGTTCTCGAGAGGGGTGTTGCGGGGTCTCACAAACTGATGTGAGGATCAGTTTTCCGAATGTGATCAGCTGTACCACATAAAAACAATAAAGAACAACATTCACAACATTTACAACTTGTCCCACAATTTATCTCCCTTATTAGCAGCGTAAAATCGTCTAAGCTCACTGTTTAACATTTAGTCGAGAGGACTAGCAGACTTTTTATTTCCCAAACCTAAATGTAGACGGTTCAATTGCTTGCAGTTATCTGTCTATAGGTTGTCAAATAGATGAGGAAAGCAAAAAAATGCTTGCTGTAGAAGCAGATAATAAAAAAACAAGCTGGTTGGCCACTGACAACACACTCAGAACAAACTGCTTCAAACAAATCTTACCAAGACCAATCATTTATTGAAGCCTATACTTCTTTACACAAATACAATTTATTTTCATGTTAAAAATCAGTGCTTCTGGTTTGATTGTTTCCATCATATTCCTTGTTTGATACATTCATAAGTGCCTAAACAATCCAGATATTCAATATATCTTGAATGAGAAATTATACTGACACTCTTTTGACTGGTTCCTGCTTGAGCTTGGTCTTGCATAGACAATGTTTCCATCACTGTCTCTCTTTCTCCAATGTACCTTTGGTTTAGGTGTTTCTACTGGTGCTGCTTCCTCCTTTCCCTGCAGCTCCTGAAGTAAGTCATCAAGACTTTGGAGCTCATCATTGATTTCTTGATGCCCAACCAGGTTATCCAGCAGCATAAACTGTTCTTGTAGTTCTGAATCACTCATGGTGAGGGGCAGAAACAGAAACAACAACAACAACAGATGTAAACAGTGAGAGAGAAAGAGACAGAGAGAGAGAGGGTGAGAGGGAGAGAGCGAGAGAAAGAAAGAGAGAGCGAGAGAGAGAGAGAGAGAGAGAGAGAGAGAGGGAAAGCAGGATAACAAGACAGATGTGGCTCTTAAAATGAGAATGCAGAATGCAGCAACCAGAGTTCTTACAAGGGCAAGAAAATATGATCACATAACCCCGATCTTATCGTCCCTACATTGGCTTGCTGTTAAGTTTCGAATAGACTACAAACTATCATTTCTTACTTATAAAGCGCTAAATGGTTTGGCTCCCATGTATCTATCCAGTCTTTTAACACGCTACAATCCGCCACACTCTCTAAGATCTCAAAACTCTTGAGGTAAAACTCTTGAGGTAGGGCTCAACCTGTGCAGAGCACATGCCCTTTTTGCCCTAACACTCCGAAGTGCCCTTTTTTTGGTGGTGTTACTAAATAATCTTGATATAAAAAAAGGGAGGGGGGTGCCCTTTTTCAGTTTCAGCACATGCCCCTCAAATGGTCTGTGCACGGCCCTGTCACACATCAAAACCTTGTGCTCCAGAACATCTGATCACATGCACATTATCAACTTGTGCTGTTAATATCATGAACAGCAGCTACGCTAATTCCTCTCCACTGCTTCTCTTTCTCTCCCCATCCCGAGACACCCTGAGGTTTGGCCAGCTCCAGTCACCTCCCACCTCGTGATGATTACGGACCTTTGAAGAAGTAGATGCCGAACTGACAAGCATCCCGAACCAGTGCCATTTGGATCCCGCTACATGTGTGGAGTTTTGACATTGGACCTCCTGGAGTGTTTAAAGGCTCTGGCATGGAGAAGCTGATGCTGGATCTGTGATGATCACAAAAAAAACAGCGGCTGCACAGTGCCATCTCACATTTAGTCCACATGTGGAGAAAAAAGAAAAATAAACAGTAACTAAGTTTCTGAAAACTTATGGCCATCAGGCTGAAGTAATCCACACAAACACACAAAGCAAAGTGTCCGAAAAAACTTACGTCCGCGATGTCGAGGGGGAGAGAGAGAGAGAGAGAGAGAGAGAGAAAGAGAGAGAGAGGAAGAGAGTTTGTGAACGGAAAAAAACCCCGGAAGATCCAAAACCGAACCCGAAACCAAAAACGGCCGAAGGGGGCGTGGCAGGTGCTTTCTCTGAAGCTCCCGGCTAAAACTCCTTACCGAGAGAGCGCGCGCTCGGTAAGGAGCACGGCTCTCTCGGTAAGGAGCGACGCGCGCGCGCTCGGTAAGGAGTTGAAGCCGGGAGCGCCGCGCTCCGGTTCATCGCATAACATTTAACAAAAAAATGCATATGTGCACTTACTAACAGCAGAGATTCACCAGTATACAATACAAACACCTGTAGCAGCTGTAAGGTTTGATTTTTCCGCCACTTTCGCGAGTTCTTCTGCGGCTGCACTGACGTTAAAATTTCTAATTTTCCCCTCCTTGTGCTCGAGATATTAGGGTTCCGCCACATAAAAAAGTCGAGATAACCGATAAAAATTGCTTAGAAAAAGCGAGAATTTGGCGGTTCCACTTCAAAAACGTATATATATATATATATATATGGCATATGTAATATATATAAATAAACATGACACATTATGCGTAGACAAAATATGACGATATAAACAAAAAAAAAATTATTTTGTATTCATTAGCAAATACATTTTTCTGATTACACATGATTATACAAATCATGGTTTGGAAAAAAATATGGCTTGGTTATTAAAAACGTTATATAATTTTTATATTTATAAGCATGATTTAATGAAATAAATCTATATGTATGCGATTTGAAATATGAAATACTAACATAAAAAGATATGACAAATCAAGTTTAAAAAATGTATTGGGAAAAATATGACTTTATAATCATAAGCATCATTTAACTTCAATAATGACTTTGTTTTATAAAATATGTATTGTTTTTATGAAAATATAACATTTCCTATTCATAATCATAACTTCATAAAAATAGGTTAACATTTACCATAATAATTGTGAAAATATAAATCATATGTTCATGAACCTTAAAAAAGAGTGCCATAAAACAAGAAAATGACCATACAAATCGTTTGACAAAAATATTACTTTTTTGTTAAAAAATGACATTGTGAAAATATACATTTTCATACTTATAAGCATAATTAATAAAAAATAAAAAAAAACAGTTAAAAAGTGCAATATGTAAGAAAAAAAACACATAAAAAAACCATTGTCTTAGAATCTTTTTTTAATGAAAATATTAACTCAATTGGTAAAATATACGTTTTTATATACATCGGAATAAATTTATGATAGTCCCGATCCCATTCATAACAAAAAACGTACTGCAGTCTGATTCCCCAACATGCCAAATTTTAACACCGCAGGTTTCGGTTCAGAGATCTACAGAAGTCTATTGGAATCCCTGCACGTTGAAAAATGACGCTAAAGCTGTCAAAATGTGCGTCAAGCAGTGCGTCAAAATGTGAGTCTAGGGGATCCTGACCAAGCATCCATATGTGACGAGTTGGGAGTGAGAACATGTTGGATGCAGCGTGTGGTGTAAATGTGCATAATAGAGGAAAGAGAGAGAGAGAGACTCCGATGATCTTCTCAGCTGTTCTCACTATCCTCTGTATGGTCTTGCAGGCCGAGACGGTGCAGTTCCCAAACCAGGCAGTGATGCAGCTTCTCAAGATGCTCTCAATGGTCCCTCTGTAGAACATGGTCAGGATGGGGGGAGGGGGATGAGCTTTCCCCAGCCTTCTCAGGAAGTAGAGATGCTGCTGTGCTTTCTTGGTGATGGAGCTGGTGTTGAGCGACCAGGTGAGGTTGTCCGCCAGATGAACACCAAGGAATTTGGTGCTCTTGACGATCTCCACTGAGGATCCTTTAATAATCAGTGGAGATTGGTCGCTCTGTGCTAACCTGAAGTCCAAACCATCTCTTTCATTTCGTCGATGTTCAGATACCGTTGCTCTGTATGCTGATTTGTCGTACTTGGTGATTAGACCCACCACGGTCGTGTCATCAGCAAACTTGATGATATGAGTCGAGCTGTGCATTGCTACACAGTCGTGAGTCAGCAAAGTGAACAGCAGTGTGCTGAGCACACAGCCCTTGGGGGCCCCAGTGCTCAGTGTGGTGGTGCTGGAGATGCTGTTCCCGATCCGTACTGACTGATTTCGCTTAGTCAGGAAATCCAGGATCCAGTTACAAAGGGAGGAGTTTAGGCCCAGTATATGCTCACCTTTTCAACCAGGTGCTGAAGAATGATTGTGGAACAATCGTCCGTGGAACGGTTTGGACGATAAGCAAACTGCATGGGGTCCAGGCAGGGTGGAAGCACTGCATCATGATGGGTGTGAGCGCGACGATACGATAGTCATTGAGGCCGGGGACAGTAGCAAATTAACATAACAGAGCAGTGGTCTGAGTATCCAAGATGGGGCGGGGCTCTGCACGATACGCAAAATGGTGGACGAAAAAAAATTGATGAACCATGTTTTTACATAAATATGACTTTCTCATATAAATGTGAAATTAATTGGTAAATATCGAAAGGAATAGTTTCATGAAAAAATAAAAAAATTGGCAAAAATGTAATGAAAAAATGAAAAAGCATTTATCATAAGCATATTTAAACTAAAAACTGTTGAAAGTGCAAATAATCATTGCAAAAAGTATTATGACATCCAATGATTTGAAAAAAATACTTTCTTTTATAAAAAATTCATTGTTTTTATTAAAATATTACATTTCACATTCATAACCATAATTTCATAAAAATAACGTTAACTGTTTAATTAAAATGTTATTGTGAAAATATGAATTTTCATATTCATAAACATCATTTAACATTAAACGTGCAAAAATTCAATGGAAAATGTGAAATGACAAATCAAGTATTTACGAGTTAAATTTGAAATGATTAATATTCATTAGCATATTTTTATATAAAAAAGTGCAAATATTCATTGCAAAAACTAATATGACAATAGGTTGAAACAAATCTGACTTTCTTTTATAAAAAACATTTTTTTGTTATTAAAATATTACATTTCATATTCATAACCATAATTTCATTGAAAAAAAGTTAACTCATGCTTAGTGAAAGCATGATTTCACTAAGAATTGTTAAAAGTGCAATTAATGAACGAAAAATGTTTCATGATATCCAGTGCCCTCCACAATTATTGGCACCCCTGTTTAAGATGTGGTCGTGGACTTCAAAAAATTCTCCTTTTTTTTTAACAACATAGAACCCAAATGCAAAAAAAGAGAAAAATCCAACCTTTTATTTAAGTACATAACTTTGGTGGTAAAAAAATCACACATTTAGAAAAAAATAAACTTGAAATCATGTGTGCCACAATTATTGGCACCCCTGATGTTAATACTTTGTACAACCTCCTTTTGCCAACAAGACAGCACTTAATCTCCTCCTATAACATTTCACAAGATTGGAGAACACAGAGAGAGGGATTTTTGACCATTCTTTTATGCACAATCTTTCTAGATCATCCAGTGTCCTGGGTCCTCTATTATGCACTCTTCTCTTTAGCTCGCCCCACAGGTTTTCGATTGGGTTGAGGTCTGGGGACTGAGATGGCCATGGGAGGACCTTGAGTTTGTGACTGCTGAACCACTTTTGTGTAGATTTTGCCACATGTTTTGGATCATTATCCTGCTGAAAGACCCAATGACGACCCATCTTCAGCTTTCTGTTCATAATGCCATGCACCCTAACAAGGTTCCCAGGGCCTTTGGAAGAGAAACAGGCCCACAGCATCACAGATCCTCCACCATACTTCACGGTGGGCATGAGGTGCTTTTCGTAATTTTTTTTGCTTCTCTTACCATCTTCCTCACTGTGCGTTGTAGCAAGATAATCTTGGGACCTCTTCCAGCCTTGTTTGTCACTGTTCCAGTTGTTTTAAACTTCTTAATGATTCCTCTACCTGTAGATACCGGCAAGTTAAGGCGAGTGGCTATTTTCTTGTAGCCATTGCCTGACTTGTGAAGGTTGACACACATCTGCCTTACTTGAATGGTGTGTTCTCTTGTCTTTGTCATGTTGACAAGTGGGTAAGAGAATTAGGCCTCTGTGTCGCGTCATATTTATACCCCAGGGAAACAGGAAATCATGAATTACTAATTAAAAGTCCCTAGATACCCTGACCAACCTTAGCAACTACAGAAAAATATATATATATAAAAAACAATTACATTTTTCAGAGGAATTGTTAGGGGTGCCAATAATTGTGGGACACATGATTTCAAGTTTTTTTTTTTCTAAATGTATGATTTTTTTTACTACCAAAGTAATGTACTTAAATGAAAGGTTGGATTTTTCTCTTTTTTTGCATTTGGGTTCTATGTTGTTTTTAAAAAAAAGGAGAATTTTTAGAAGTCCACGACCACATCTTAAACAGGGGTGCCAATAATTGTGGGGGCACTGTACCATGTTATGACAAAAAATGGTTTAAATGAAAATAAATGTAATTGTTTTTAATAAAATATTACATGTTATACTCACAACCATAATTTTACTAAGAAATACAGGAAGGCTATACAGTCTGCTCCCGCTCTAGGTCTTCCTAATTATGCTAAGCCTTTTCACCTTTATTTGCGCGAACGTGATGGTACGGTTGCCCGATCTTTTAGATATGGCCCTGGAAGAGGGGGATTGCCCATATCTTACAAGACCATGTCAGTTGTCTGAAGGTAGAGTAGTGACTATATACACTGATTCTAAGTATGCTTATGGTGTTGTGGGTGATTTTGGCAAACCATGGAAGCAAAGACACTTTAAAACAGTTGATGGAAAGCCCATAGCTTATTTTAATCTCATTAGCGACCTCTTAAATGCTGTTTAACTCCCTGCCAAAATGGCCATAGTTAAGTTTAAAGGACATGCCACAGGTGATTCAGAGGAAATTCTCTGAAACACGTTAGCAGATAAAGTAGCTAAGGAAGCAGCAAAACAACCAGCAGATTTGGACACAGTACATTCAAATACCTGAGATCCAAATGATGACACATATCTCCAATATACCAGATGTTGACCTAAAAAAATACTTTAAAGTCAGCCTACTAAGGGGACATAAAGTATTGGGCTTTTAAACAATGTAAATCATATTCTGCTGGCATCATTAAAGATGTAGATGGGAAAATTGCTCTGCCTAAACTAGATTTAATAGTGTTGGTGAAGCATTACCATGGGATGTTACACCTTAGCATGGCTAAAGTCATACAGGCTATAAACTCATTATACTGTCTAAAACAACCAAGCTAGTGTTAGATTCCTGTTTTACTTGTGCTAAAAGTAACATACATTGACCTGAATGACATGATGCGCTAAAACAACCAAGCTAGTGGTGGATTCATGTTTGACTTGTGCCAAAACTAACATACAGTGACCTGAATGACATGATGCGCTTACTTTTCCTGATCAACCTTTTCAAAACCTACAGATAGATTTCACACAAATGCCACCTGTAGGAAATGTGAGATACCAGTTGGTTATAATTGACAGATTCAGGAAGTGGTCAGAAGCATTTGCATGCGTGACAGAGAACGCTATAAAACAGTTGTAAAAATATTTGGAAAAAGATCCTCTCTACGTTTGGTATTCCTAGTGTGATTGAAAGTGATAACAGCACACTTTTTGCTTCTAAAGTAACACATCTTTTGGCTAAAAGCTTAGCAATTGATTGCCATTTTATTATTCCGTATCACCCACTCAGCTGGAGTGCTAGAGAGAACAAACAGAACCATTAAGGAACATGTTACTAAAGCCTGCATTGAAACAGTCCGAAATTGGGCTGTTGATCTCCCGGCAGTACTCACAGAAATGAGAGCGACCCCATCTTCAACCATTAAACTGTCACTTTTTGAAATTCTAATGGGCCAGCCTTTCCCTACCCCATTGATCAGGATACGCACTGGCATTTATTTCATTAGATCTTAGTAGTTCGTACGGAAAACCTCTCCAAGCATTAAGTTTTGTTCGGGCATGATAAAAATCAAACAAAAGTGCAAATGTTTATAGCAAAAACTGTTATGACTAACAATGGTTTAAAACAAATCTGACTTTTTTTGTATTAAAAAAAATGTTTTTATTAAAATATTACATATCATATTCATAACCATAATTTATAAAATATGAGTTTCTCATGGTTAAATGTAGACCGTTTTATCTACAGCGGGAGTTCACTTCCACAATTATTACAGCAGCTTACATTCACCCCGATCCTGATGCCAAGCTTGCTATGAAAGAACTTTATGCGGCCATTAGTAAACAACAGACTGTTCACCCGGAAGCTGTGTTTATTGTGGCAGGAGATTTTAATCACTCAAACTTAAAGGCAGTGCTCCCAAAATTTCATCAGCATGTTTCATGTCACACCAGAAGGAACAAAACATTAGACCATGTATACACAAACATGGCTGGAGCTTACGTTGTGACCCCCCTCCCCCACATGGGACAGTCAGGTCACCTTGCTTTGTTCCTCACCCCCAAATATGCACCCCTCATCAATCGGGTAAAGCCATCAGTGACAACCATCAAGGTGTGGCCCGCAGAGGCAGATTTCACACTTTAGGAAAAGTTTTTACACACAGACTGGAGTACATTTGCTTCTCAGGCCACCAGTGACACTCAGACAGACATTGACTGCTACAACTCCTCTGTACTGGATTACATCAGTTCGACCATAGACAGTGTTACTACCCAGAAACAGATCATCACATACACAAATCAGAAACCATGGATGAACAAGGAGGTGCGCCTCCTGTTAAAAGGCACGCACTACTGCCTTCAGGTCATGCGACGCTTCGGCCAACAGCACATCCAGAGCTAACCTGAAGAGGGGCATCAAAGAGGCCAAGCAATGTTACAAGCTAAAGATAGAGGAGCATTTTTCCAACTCTGACCCTCGACGCATGTGGCAAGGCATCCAGGCCATCGGTAAATACAAATCCTCCCACTCCGCTCCCGCTGCCACTAATGTCCTCTTCTTGAATTAGCTTAATGACTTTTATGCTCGCTTTGAGAAAGACAACAAAGAAACTGCCTCAAAGTTCAAACTCTCGGCCGATCAGTCTCCAATCACACTCTCCTCCACAGATGTCTGCAATGCACTGAGCTGGATCAGCGCACACAAAGCCGCTGGACCAAACAACATTGAGGGTTTTGTCGTTGTTGTTCTTGTTGTTTTTTGTTATTGCTGTACTTCATTAAAGTTTTTGTACAGTGCATACACTCGTTTATTTTTTATTTTTTTGTCATTTTTAACACCTTTTGTATGTTTTTTGAACTGCGTAACAGCCAGGTGGTGTAACATGGAGAATATGCTGTTATAATGGTTTTCCCAAAGACATGTTTTTAATGACTTTTGCAGAGCAGTATTATGGGTAAGTTTACATGAACTGTCTCTTATGCCATGCATGAATAAATACCAAAATATAAATATAAAAATATATTTAGTGTTACATATTTCTCATTTACATATTTCTTTTCATTTAGCCTAAAATAGAATATGTTTAATAGTATGAATGATTATTAAAATTTACATATTTTACTAAAACTGATTGCCTTTTACTAAAAGTTATTTGCATACAATTTTTTTATAAATGTATTTAAGTATCTAATTGAGAGATTGTAAGATATCCTTGATCACTAGTCCTAGATCAGGTTGACCCAGAACACTCAGTTCTTGTCTACATCCTCTCTTTATACGCTTACGCTGTGAGAAAAGCCAAACTGTTGCCGTTTGGTATGGCTAATCCACATTTTGTTGCTTCTGCTAAATGAATAACATGACCAGATGTGGAGTTATTATCGTTAACAGTTTTTATGTTCTCACAGTATGGTAATATGTATCTTGTTGACATTGGTAGTAATAATAATAATGCTGTATGCTTTTAGAATAACCTTTTTGTATGTTTCTGTTGACCAGACCCTGAACTATCCTTTTGTGGCATGTGTTACTTTGCTCGTACACACACAGTGGTTCCTGTATTTCTGTTTTAGGCTCATCTTTTGCAGGCTCAACATAACCTTGTGGAGTCGTCTCTCCTAACTTTCTCTTCTGTTCTCACACACACACACACACACACACACACACACACACACACACACACACACACACACACACACACACTTGGCAGCCCACCCCCTTTTTATCCATCTCTTTGGAAGTATATCTTCATGTGTGAGACAATAAACCTTGGAACTTCTCTCTGAAAGCCGACTCGTGTGTTTCATTGAGACTTCCCCGTATACGTAGCAGAGCAGAGATCGAGACGGAAATGTTGAATTAAGGGGTATCCTGTCCAGGGGACAGAAGGCAATCCTGCCCAAGCGGCAGAGGATAAAACATTCCTTACAGTTCTTGGGGGCTCATCCGGGATATCAGCGTTCGGGTAAGTGCTGATTTGGTATCTTGTCATACCATTCAATGTGTGGGCACTTACTTCGTATGCTGATATCCATGTTGTGCTGATTTGGTATCTTGTCATACTGTTCAATGTGTAGGCACGCACCTTGTATTCGTAAGCGAACTTGTTGTCGACGTTGTACCGTCGTGTAGCGCGCGCTGAACCGTCTCTGCAGTCACAGTAACTTGAGACATAAAAAATTTGATTAAACCGCCTTATCTATCTCGATCTATGGCCTCCAACCTTTGTATCTAACCTTTGTATCTAACATTGTCAGACAGTTGTACCTATATTGGATCATGGGTAATTCTGGAACAAAATATCCTAAACTAGATCCTGAGGAAGCCCCTCGGGACTAGATGAATCGTTGTGGTCTCACGTTTTATACTACCCCCTGGCTAGACAATTAAGCAGGCTGGACTGATTTCTGACTTATCCTCGTGGGGGTCTGAGAAACTGAAATCTGCACATTCCCAAATTTATGAAGGTGTTGCGATCCTTACTGGGATTCTTACATGGGTGATAGTTATCAAAAATGGGTAAAATTGAAACCAATCTGGGATAAATCGGCCTGTGACCTCAAATTACATCCGCCATCGATCGGACCTTAGAGACATTATCAGGGTTCTTCCGTCCCCATCTAAACCTCTGCATTTCGTTGACATGCTAATGAGCTCTACCCACCATAATCAGTTGACAGGCGCAGACTATAGGTTTATCCTTCACGCAAAACTCGGAGACAGTTACAACAAGGAAACGACCAGTTTACACCCTAGGAATGATGAGAATAAAATGGAAACAAAAGGTGGAAGACGAGGGGGAAGGGTTGAAAAAAGTTAGAGCAAAAGTACCTTCTATTATTATCACTGGGCTGAGCAAGGTGCTCTCCCGGCATAAAAAAAAAGGAGTTGACCAAATTCCTACTCCAGCGGCAGCAGGCCAGTAGAGATCTCTCTCAAGTAAGTAACTGTAAACAGAAGGGTGAAACCACTTCCAAACTTTTGTTGTTAGAAGATGCAGAAAGTAACCCCCTATTCCCCCTGACTTTTATGCATCGTTTTGTTTTTATGCCTGATTGTCCGTTTAATCTTTTGGGCTGAGATCTCATGGGCAGGCTGAACATTTCTCTCTAAACTCACGGTTTCAGTTCTTGACTCTGCTCTTCTGTCATATATTTCTAACATGAACATTAATGACTGTTTTCTCTCTACCACACAGAAATTACCACTCCCTTCTTCACTGGAAGAATTGCCATCTCTCCTCTGGGCGGAGCATAAGGATGATGTGGGCTTGGTTCATTGTCCTCCTTATGAAGGCAAACTAAAACATTTACATCCTGTGTTTTTCAGTATCCTCTCTCTGAATCAAAGTTGCAGGAAACAGACAAAATCTTGACCTCTCTGTTGCAATAGGGTTAGTGTGATCCAGCAGTGTGTGAGTTCATACAACACACCCATTAATCCGGTTCCTAAGCCGGACTTCACTTGGTGCTTCACTCAGAATTTGAGAAAAATAAATGATGTTGTGGTTCCTGTTGCACCTGTTGTGCCCGATGTGGCCTCTATTATCACGTCAATTCCATGCAATCATACACACTTATCCGTGATTGATTTGTGTTCTGCCTTTTTCAGCATTCCTGTAGAAGAGCAGACACAGCCACAAAGCATTTTACTGCGTGTCGTACCCTGTATGTATGTGTATGTGACAAATAAAATTTGATTTGATCTGACAGCCTCTTTTTGCCTTCACGTACAGGGGGCGCCAATATACTTGGACATGTCTGCCACAAGGATTCATTAACTCCCCAGCAGTCTTTTCTGCTGTGGTAATTCCCCTCTGACTCTGTTGTCTTACAGTATGCAGACGATCTCCGCAGTCTCCGAGGACCTCTGTGAACAAGCCTTCCTGTGCCTCCAGCATCATCTGGCTAAAAAAAAAAAGGATTCAAGGTTTCCAAAACCAAACTACAGTTTTGTAGAAATACCCAGGGTTTGAACTCCCTCAAGGCAGCAGACAGCTCTCTAAAGACCGTATTCAGGCCGTTCTTAACACAAGGCATCCCTCCACAAAGCATGCTCTCATGGCTTTCCTAGGACAGATTAATTACTGCCGTCCATAGATACCTGACTGCTTTTTCCACGACAAACGTCTCCGCTCTGCGATCTCACAGAACGATCCTTTGTAGCACCCGCTAACGTGGACACCTGAGATGAATAAGGTGGATGAGGCTTTGCAGTCAGCTCTGTGTTCAGCTCCTGCTCTCGGACTTTCAAAATATCATAAGGTTTTTCACCTTTATGCGTGTGAACAGGACGGAACTGCCTCTGCTGTCTTGGCGCAGGAGCATGGGGGGGCATGAGACCATGTGGGTTCCTGTCCAAAACACTTGACACCGTGGCTCAGGGTTTACCTGCGTGTCTTCGTGCGGTGGCTGCCTGTGCTGTGATGGTTCAAGATGCTGAAAAACTAGTGTTGTCTCATCCTATGATCTTGCATTCTCCATATCAGGTGAAACAGGTCCTTCAGAACTTACACAGACAACATATGACAGCTTAGAGAAGGTCCGGCTATGAAACAATCCTTTGCTCGACCAGTAATCTGGAAATAAAGTCCACCTCCACTTTCGACACTTTAGGTCATGCCCGTGCTCGTTTGATTAATGCACATGATGACACACTGCATGACACCACACATGATTGCTGCTCCGAGGTCATTCAATCCACTAGTATATGGCCAGATTTGTCTTCCACTCCTTTAGAAAGGGGTGAGTCCCTTTTTGTGGACGGCTCATGTTCAAAGCCGTATGACAGTAAATTTCTGTGTGGTTACTCTGTCTGTTCCTTACCTGATGTCACTTCTGAAGCTTACTATTTGCCTTTTTCTTCTGCACAGGCCGCTGAACTCTTTGCCTTGACTTGTGCATGTGTCCTTTTAGAAGGAAAAGATGTCACCATCTACACTGACTCCCGATACGCCTTTGGTATTGCGCATGATTTTGGTCGCATCTGGCAATCCTGTGGTTTCCGCTCAACTGATGGGAAATCCATTTTTCATTCGTCCTTAGTTCAGGACTTTATCAGTGCTTGCTGTCTTCTTTGCACACTGGCCATCATCAAAACAAAAGCCCATTCTTATTACAACAATGTGGCCAAGAGCAATTCCTTGGCTGACAGAGTGGAAAAAAGTGCGGCTCAAGCTCAGGTATTCTTCCCCTCTCTTAGCACTCCTATTAATACCTGTCTTTTTTCCTCCGCTCTCATTCCTGATTTACATTTGTCACCTGTCCAACCCTGTGGTCCATTTCAGTATCTCCTGGTGATGGTAGACAAATTCTCGAGGTGGGTTGAAGCTTTCCCTTGTCAACAAGAAAATGCTAAGGTCGTTACACGTATCCTAGCCAAAGTAATTTTACCACGATATGGTGTTCCTCAAGCGATTGATTTAGACAAAGGAACACCATTTACTGCGGAGGTAACGCAGGACTTATGTAAATACCTATCCTTGTCATGGCGTTTTCATATTCCCTATCACCCTCAGTCCTCTGGTATCGTAGATAGAAATAACCAGACGATTAAGGACAAACTGACTAAGGCCATGTAAGCTACAGGTAACAAAAAATTGAGTTGAAAAAAGGTAAACCAGCAATAGGTACAGCTGATCTGGGTGTGCACATCGCCGAGTATTCTGCTGCCCTGATTGACACACTGTCAAAATATTAAGAACAGATCTCTAAATCTATACCTGTCATTTCTGTGACACCATGTCATCCCTTCCGGGTGGAAGATGCTGTTCTGATTAAATCTCTAAAACCCAGGCGATTGGGGAAATGCAAA
This sequence comes from Silurus asotus, assembly GCA_024362625.1. Classification (NCBI taxonomy): domain Eukaryota; kingdom Metazoa; phylum Chordata; class Actinopteri; order Siluriformes; family Siluridae; genus Silurus; species Silurus asotus. The sequence continues at coordinate 2,848,149 of MU535325.1, read as the reverse complement.
TATGAGGGGCCAGCAGAAATAGTCGTGATCACACGCACAGGTGTATTATTAACTGACCTTTTTCCACAGTGGATTCATGCTACCAGAATCAAGAAATGTCCCACTGGAAGTCATCCCTCTTAATTGTGTGTACATGTACCCTGTGTATCACTTTTTTCTTTATGTTACAGAAACATAGCCTTTTGACCTCCCCATGAGTTCTCTAGGAGACGTGTATCGGTTCCTGTTCCGGTTCCTGTTCCTGTTCCCCTCTGTCATCATCTATCGAGGTCCAGGGACAACTCCTCAGACCTTTCTGTGCCAACTCTTCAGGCATCCTCACAAAAGCTGCGAGGAACGGAACAAGAACCTCTCATCAATCAAAGAGAAGTAACACAACCAGTGACCGGTATGGTTGTCTTTTTCATCAGTCTTGGGGCTGGGATTCCCACCCAGGCTCACCCACACAACAACACCTTCTGGCAATACGCCAACTAGACGGCTCGTCAGCACACAGCAGGTCCATGCAACCTGTCCCTCATGTTTCTGAATATTATCCTATTCCTATGCGACATGTCTGATAGTTTAAGTTGTGATTTATCCATTCTTATTTATCATGGATAAAACAGGGGAATTGTAAGATATCCTTGATCACTAGTCCTAGATCAGGTTGACCCAGAACAATTAGTTCTTGTCTACATCCTCTCTTTATACGCTTACGCTGTGAGAAAAGCCAAACTGTTGCCATTTTGTATGGTCACACACACACACCTGGCAGCCCACCCCCTTTCTATCCATCTCTTTGGAAGTATATCTTCATGTGTAAGACAATAAATTTTGGAGCTTCTCTCTGAAAGCCGACTCGTGTGTTTAATTGAGACTTCCCCGTATACGTAGGAGAGCAGAGATCGAGACGGAAATGCTGAATTAAGGGGTATCCTGTCCAGGGGACAGAAGGCAATCCTGCCCACGCGGCAGAGGATAAAACATTCCTTACAAAGAGGATACCTTAAGACATTTGTTGTAATTATATATATATACGTATATATATATATATATATA
>MU535325.1:2792358-2840399 GCA_024362625.1 Silurus asotus | reverse complement strand
AGTTGGAGATCAGCCGTGGTTATCCCGAGTTCCCTGGTGAGAAGCTGGAGGAACCGGGTGCAGGAGCTGATCTTGCCCGCCATCGTGCTCCACAGCTCTCTGGCAAGGGAGAGAGGTTCCTTTGGTAGAAGAGACATGTGGAGGGCGATTTTCGCCTCTTCGGTGGGGAAACTGGCTGCGTTTAGCTCCACATATCGATCCACGCCTTTTAAAAAATCCCTCCATTCAGCTCTGTTGCCGGAGAAGCGAGCCGGGAGTCCAGTGACGTCATGAAGGGGGCGTGGCGCTGCCGAGCGTGCCCGAGAAGCGGCTGCGAGCTTCCGGGTTTTCCCGGGGGCGGAGCTCGACGGCCGCTTGGTCACGGCTGAACGAACCCGACCTCCGAGACACGGCTCGCATCGGGACCACGGCGTTAACCCGATCATGTCCTTTTTTTATTTTTTTTTTTTATTTTTTTTTTTCCTTTTGTCCGTATATTCCTCTTCGGGGGTCGGTTATTCTGTCATGCAGGAAACGGAGGCGGAAGCCGGAGTAACGGCAAACAAAACTTTATTTATAACAAAGGCAGAGCCAAACAAAATACCTGCGCTCGCTTAAGGTGGCCGTAGCCGCATCCCATTTAGTGGTGCTGTCCACTGGACAGAACGCGTTATCCTGCCAGTACTGGGATATCTTCTCTTCAAGAAACTGTCAGAACACCTTGTCATTAAGGAGAGAACTATTAAATTTCCAGTAAGACGACTTTGGGGTTGAAATTCCTGTTAAATCCAAGTACACTGGGCTATGATCCATAAGAACCACTGGACCGATTACACAGGATCTCACACAATTAACAAATCTGGAGGGCAAGAATAAATAGTCTAATCTGGAATAAGAATTATGGGGAGAGGAATAAAATGTAAAATCCTTGACCCCTGGGTGCAGCTCCCTCCATATGTCCACTAAGCCTGAAGCGTGACACATATTTTGCAGAGTTCTTGAAGAACGGGCAGATGATCTTGTGAAAGATGATCTGTCTAACCTACCATCCATGACACATTTAAGACAGTAAGAGGTTTTCCTAAGATGCGACCAGTAATCAGAACAAATCTGCCTTCAGGGTCAACCTTTTTCAACCTGTTCTAATATGAAAGGAAAAATTTTATGTATCAATATGGCCACGCCCTGTTTATTTGACGAGAAATAACTAAAATATACTTCTCCAACCCAGTCCCTCTTAAGCCTTAAATGTTCGGCGTCTGACAAATGCGTCTCCTGTAGGAGTGCGATAGTTACTCTTTCCTTCTTCAAGAACGTCAGAACTTTCTCTCTTTTGACTACGTTATCCATGCCTTCACGTTCCATGTGACCATCCTAATCAGATCAGACATACATCAGTGCTGTTTAAAGTATTTAACAGTCCTAAATATAGAACTGAAGTTCGTCCAAACAAACAAAACTCCACTGAGTGGTCCTGCAACGAACTGAAAAAGCCATATTATTGTGTTCAGGTTCAGTAAGGAGAAACATGAAACGCCCTCAAAGTGATTGAAGAAATTGGAAAAAACGGGAATAATCCTATTGTCTACAGAAAAGCAAAAGATCACTCGGCTGCGTCCAGAAAGTTAGTAGCTGCCTCCACAGTGTCAAATAGAATGATCTTTCCATTGTGTAAACAGTGGAGTCTAGCTGGATAAGCAAAGCCACGGTATAACCCTCGGTCCAAAATTCTCTTACACACGCCTCCAAAAGCTCGCCGTTTCCGCACAATCTCCGCCGATAAATCTGGGAAAAAGCGTAATGTGGCACCACTATGGTTTACCGGTGTTTTCCTGGCAGCTCTCAAAACTGCCTCTTTTACTGGGAAGCGGAGGAACTGCACAATAACACTCCTCGGCGGCGCGTTCGTGTTAATTGAGACGGAAGCGGGGCTCTGTGCTCTCTCTCGATCTCTATAGCACCTGTGGGAAGCTGAAGCCAAACCGGCAACAAAGACTGTAAGAAAGTAGTCAAAGATTCACTGCCTTCCGCTTTCTCAGGAAGCACAACAATCCTCATGTTTTTACGGCGACCCCGGTTTTCCAGATCATCCACTTTAGCCTGCAGTTGCTCCATGGTAGCATGCAAATTAGCCATCTTATTGCTATGTGCACTCCCCATGTCTTCCACTACAGAGATCCGCTGCTCAGCTGCAGTTACACGGGTCTCGGTGTCAGTGACTCGTACAGTGAGTGCAGCGAACGCATTCTCGAGGACTGCAACAGAGGAAGCAATTTTTCCTAACTCTCCTTCAATACCGTCCAGCCGCATGCCCACAGGCCTAATTTCACTCAAAATAAGTGAAGTGTCCGATTGTAGGCCAGCACTAGCCTCTTCCCCTTCTACATCACGTTCGGCTGTGTTTTTCTTTTTCTCCTTACTTTTCTGTGACCTTGTAGATAAAAAAATAGGAAAATCCTTATCCCCACCACCTAGCACAAAGTATGCAGAAAATAGGGCTTAATAAAAAAAATACGGAGTTTTAAAGCGGAGCAAAACTCTTAAGCTGCCATCTTGCTCAGGGTTACGTAGAACACTTTTTAAAACACCTTTTATATACGCTATATTCAAAAGCATTCACTCATCTGCCTTCACATGCAAATGAACTTGAGTAACATCCGATTCTTAATCTATAGGATTTATTATGATGTTGGCCCAAACTTTGAAGCTACAACAGCTATAACTCTTCTGGGAAGGCTTTTCACAAGGTTTAAGAGTGTGTTCATGAGAATTTTTGACCATTTCTCCCGAAGCACATTTGTGAGGTCAGACACTGATGTTGGACAAGAAGGGCTGGATTTCAGTCTCTGATCTAATTCATCCCAAATGTGTTCTATCGGGTTGAAGTCAGGGTTGTGCAGGAGAGTCGAGTTCTTTCACATTAAACTCACTTATCCATGTCTTTATGGATCTTGCTTTTTGCACTTGTGCTGTCATGGTGGAGCAAGAACACTAATCTGTCCCTAATCTGTTCCGACAAAGTAGGTAGCATGAAACTGTCCAAAATGTCTTGGTATGCTGAAGCATTAAGTGTTCCTTTCACTGGAGCTAAGCGGCCGAGCCCAACTACTTAAAAAACAACCCCACATAATAATCCCTCTCCACCAAATTTTACACTTGGCACAATGCAGTCAGACAAGTACCGTTCCCCTGGTAACCCCAAAACCAGGCTTGTCTATAGGATTGCCAGACAGTGAAGTGTAATTAGTCACTCCAGAGAACAAGTCTTCACTGCTCTAGAGTCCAGTGGCGGCATGCTTTACACCACTGCATTCCATGCTTTGCATTGCATTTGCTGACGTAAGGCTTGGATGCAGCTGCTTGACCATGAAACTCTCTGTGCACTGTTCTTGAGCTAATCTGAAGGCCACATGGAGGACTGTAGCTACTGACCCTGCAGAAAGTTGATGACCTCTGTGCACTATGTGTCTCAGCATCCTCTCAGCATCCTCTCAGCATCTACATCCGCTCTCTGGTTTTACATGTTCTATCACTTCATGCATGAGTTGCTGTCGTTCCCAATCTTTAACAGTTTACTGTGGAATATTTAGTAGTGAGAAAATTTCACGACTGAACTTATTGCACAGGTGGCATCCTGTCACGGTACAATGCTGGAATTCACTGACCTCCTAAAAGCAACCCATTCTTTCACAAATGTTCGTAAAAGCAGTCTTCATAATTGGAACACCTGAATAGCAAAACAGCAATAAATGAACTTGCATTTAGTGTTGGGAAATAAGGATTCCTCCTTATCATAATAGATTTCTTTGTCTTGCTTGTCTATGTCCTTAATATAATCTGTTTATTCCATGTCTTTAAATGGGTTTCGACGGTTATACAGTACCCTAATCTAGAACAAAGGCATGTGGCCACAGTTGTTTTTCCTTAGCGCAGCTACAGTGAGGAAAATAAGTATTTGAATACCCTGCTATTTTGCAAGTTTTCCCACTTAGAAATCATGGAGGGGTCTGAAATTGTTATTGTAGGTGCATGTCCACTGTGAGAGACATAATCTAAAAAAGAAAATCCAGAAATCACAATATATGATTTTTTTACTATTTATTTGTATGATACAACACCTGAGAAAGTCAATGGTAATATTTGTTACAGTAGCCTTTGTTTGCAATTACAGAGGTCAAATGTTTCCTGTAGTTTTATACCAAGTTTGCACACACTGCAGGAGGGATTTTGGGCCACTCCTCCACACAGATCTTCTCTAGATCAGTCAGGTTTCTGGCCTGTCGCTGAGAAACACGGAGTTTAACTCCCTCCAAATATTCTCTCTTGGGTTTAGGTCTGGAGACTGGCTAGGCCACGCCAGAACCTTGATATGCTTCTTACAGAGCCACTCCTTGGTTATCCTGGCTGTGTGCTTCGGGTCATTGTCATGTTGGAAGACCCAGCCTCGACCCATCTTCAATGCTCTAACTGAGTGAAGGAGGTTGTTCCCCAAAATCTCGCAATACATGGCATCCTCTCCTTAATACAGTGCAGTCACCCTGTCCTATGTGCAGAAAAACACCCCCAAAGCATGATGCTACCATCCCCATGCTTCACAGTAGGGATGGTGTTCTTGGGATGGTACTCATCATTCTTCTTCCTCCAAACACATTTAGTGGAATTATGACCCAAAAGTTCTATGTTGGTCTCATCTGACCACATGACTTTCTCCCATGACTCCTCTGGATCACCCAAATGGTCATTGGCAAACTTGAGACATGCCTGGACATGTGCTGGTTTAAACAGGGGAACCTTCCATACCATGCAGACGTCAAACCATGACAAGAAGTGTATTCCTTTCCAAATCCTGTCCAATCAATAAACCTTTTACAGGTAGACTTGTACAGGTATATATATATATATATATATAGGCCATTGTTTCAGAAAAAAAGATTCACTAATCAATAATCTAATCTACATAAGGTTAGCTCCAGATAGAAATTTATAACTGTAAAATTATATTTTTAATAAAAAGAAATAAATATATAACTGACCTGTTATAACCCACCTGAAGCCGGTAGATCCTGTAATTACTATATTTGGACAATTACGGTAAGTGGTGTTTAAAATGTTCTTCTTAAATGGGCATTTTCTCAGGCTCCTTTGTTCTGTCCATTAACTTCACTTCAATGGCATTAAATAGGTTATTTTTATTGCCATTAAAGTGAATAACCTGAATATAAACATTGACACCTAAGAAAAATGCTCATTTTATTAAAAAAAATTCCAAATGGATTAGAAGCTTTTGAACCTGAACTCTTCATATTTCCAATATGAATCAAATTTCCTTTGATTATTATTACTCATTAAACTCATGAATATTTAGTGTTGTAGTTGGTGGAGGTCATTTTCAACTTATTTGTAGACAACTGTATCTAATGACTATTTTTTACAAAAAGTTACAAATCTAACGAGTTATAAATCATTGTTGGCAAATATATTTTTTTCTTTGCATATTAACTAATTATTTTGGCTGTATTTATTCTATATGAGTAAACTACTGAGTAGTTTTATTAATACCAAAATGTCGTATTTTATAAGCTCAGTAAAATGTATTTTGCAGCCTAGCACTTCTACAACTACAACTACGAAGAGCCATGAGAAGTAACAAATCATCTAGAGTACAAGTACCTGAAATCAATACTTTAGTACAGTACTATACTTTAGTACAGTACTTAGCCTTAAAATAACACACTTCATTTCCATCACTGAATGGTTGTATTTCTATGTATGTAAAAAAAAGACAACACTTTGGTTGTATTTATAAAATGACAAAAAGCTGATTTTATTACACACTTTAGATTCAGGGTTAAGGTCACTGGTTCACTGTCAAGAAAAAAAGTTTTTTACATTACAGTTCATCATCAGAATTTTCAAAGTCACTGTCACTGTCATAGTCATCAGCTGACAATTTGTTTAAAAAGTTGATGTTCTCTGCTCCAGACAAAACATGCAGGCAACAGCCTCTTGCTTGCACCCTCATATCACTGATTTTACATTGCTTTCTTTGAATGATGCTCTGCACACCTTTCAAACCTTCTTCACTTAGGCCACATTGCGAATCTTAAAATGAAGAACAAAATAACATTAAGCCTCCATTAGAAACCTTATAAACAATCATCACTGTTGTGTATGTTTATTAGGGCTTTTTACTTTAATGATTAGACAGGACATGTCCTATGTAGTTATAGGAATATGCACTAGTCGAAAAAAGCAGACTCTTAAAAACTCTAGTAAAATAAAGATAATCAGACCGTTGTGATGGCTGAAATAACTTAACTTATAAGATTCTTTCTCAGCTATGGAACTGGAACTTTGTTTTGAGTTCATTTTCCAGAAAAAAAGATGGGGCAGCCCTTTGTTTATGCTTATGTTTGTGCCATATATTACAAATTCTTACTTTTCAGATTCTCGCTGGCAAACAAGCAGGACAGTTCTCGGAGGGTCTCAGCATGAGTTAAAAGATATTTCCAATGTTGATTCATCTCTGCAACAACAATTTTCTGCTTCTCCTGAAGTCGCCTTAGTGACGTTGATGATGTCGAATGCCTTTCTTTTTGTCCTTAAATCAACAGTGTCTGGAATGCATGAAAACAAATGACATCATATGGGTTTGCAGATTGACATTTGTGGCATTGTGGCTGATGTGTCATTATGTAAAAGAATTGTCAGAAGACTAGTGTACATACCACTGTGTGGTAGCTGCCATGGCCAAGCTGTCTCGCCAGATAAAATGGTTTCCAAGCACAGAGTTTTTGTTTTTGGAACCATTATGTTGTATTTCTCCACAACCGATGTCAGGATCCCCTTCACTTCCCTGATCTTGCAGGCGGATCCTGGCACGACCTTTGTTTCCATCTGTATCTTTATAGAGACGCTGGGAACGCCTCTTGATACTCGCCACCAGCACCAATTCTGCTGGCCAAAGCATCAACATCACTTGTGTTGGTTGTTGTTGTTGCTGAGAAGAAACTACAACAAGAGTACCAATTACAATTAATTACAACTAAATGTATTACTAGTAACATAAATATACACAGTATAGACACACACTAGTCATTTTCTCACCGTCTGCCCACTCCTTTACATCATGGACCCAGTCTTCCAATTGGCTCACTGTCACTGTCAGGTCGACCTTCATGCACTCTAGGTTTTGCAACTGGCTTTGCAGAGCTTTCGTGGTCTGAAATGACAATAAATTTTAGATAGTATAAAAACAAACAAATCTTCAAAATACAGGGTTAATTAAAAAAGAAAACTCCAGCCAAGTCACAACTATTATATTCACAATCAAATTGGATAACTCACGATCACTGACTCATTCCATGACAATGCTTGAGAACTGAAGCAATGCGTCATGATATCGGTTCATTCGTTTAGAATAACCCTGTACAGCTTCAAAAATTAATGACATTCATTACTAAGCATCTAGAACTAATTCTACTGATTCTATCTTACCTTCTGATATCAGCGGCTCAGTGTGGTGGCCAAATTGTTGAACTTTTGGTGATTCCAGTGCATAGCCATGAGAGTCAGCATGTCTGTGTGTCCTGCAAACACAGAAAATATCATGTTAACATATTCCCCCTGTAATGATGTAACAAGTGCAGTAGAAGGTCATTTTACCTGCTTTAGACATGTTTTTTGTGGTCACTGCAATCCTGGAGAGGAAAGCATTGCACTGTTCCACCTCCTCTCCTAGTGTTAAACCAGCCCCATCCTGACATTTTCCACTCCATTTTATCTGATTAGGAATGAAAAATAATAGTATAATGCTGAGAAAGTTTTGACATTCATTTGCAGAAAATTTAAATAATCTCATAGCAAAGTTCACCAATTTTGCACCTAAAATCATGGGTTTTGGCATGAAATACCGAAAGAAAGGGCTTCATGTTAAGAACGTGCTGGAGCTCTGGGCAGCTTTTTGCAATTCTCTGGTGGTAAGGACAATATTTGCAGGTCACATCCAAACAAAAAAGTGCTTTGCCTACTAGCCAGCTGTTTTTGTAGGTACAGGGGATAAGCAAAAATTTCCCCCCTGTACATATTTAACGCACAGAGTAGCACTTCATGCCGACACACCGCAAGCTCCAGTCCCTCCTTGTCTACCTTGCTAGCAGATCTTTGGGAAGTCTCTCTGGCTGCTGACCACTTGCCTCCACAAACACCTCTTCCACTGTCCTATAATATAGAAAATAGTTGATACAAATAAGACCCTTGTAAACAAAATGTGTAGTTGGAGGCAACTGTAAGTCTAATCATCTGCGATTTTACAGTACATGTTTCAAATCAAATCAATCAATCAAATCAAATAAAATTTTATTTGTCACATACACATACATACAGGGTACGACATGCAGTGAAATGCTTTTGACGACGGTCCGGCATGAGGGAATAAAATAGGGTAAAAAAGGAGAATAAAAAATATAAATATAATAACAAAATTTAAAGAAAAATATAATAAGAAAAGAAGGCAGATAAATAAGATGTAAAGATATATACATATATATGTATATATACGTACATATACATATATATATATATATATATATATATATATATATACACATATATACACATACATATAGATATATATACACATACACTGAAAATGTACACAGAAAATGTTTATGGCAGTGTGCAGTTAGCCAGTAAACAACAGTAAACAAGTTAGGCATGGTTTTGATTGTCCATGAGTGTTCGTGTGCAGTAAGGTGTGGTGTAAAGTGTCTGTGTGCAGTAAGGTGTGGTGTAAAGTGTCCTTGTGCGGGATGGTGTGGTATAAAAAAAGAGAATATTAAAAAAAAATATGAAATAAATATGAAAAAGAAAATATGAAAAAGAAATGAAATGTAAAGTGCACTGTGCTGTGCAAGTCCAGTGTATAATGTGCCGTAGCACGAAAAGTGTGATTGTGCAGGGGAAAAAACAGTGATGATGGAGAGAGTGGGTCAGTTTTTAGATCCTGGGTGTTTCCTGGTTTAAACTCCGAATGACCTGCGGGAAAAAGCTCCTCCTCATTCTCTCTGTGTTCGCCTTTAGGGAGCGGAAGCGTTTCCCTGAACGCAACAGAGAAAAGAGTCCATTGTTGGGATGGCTGAGGTCCTTCACAATTTTCCTGGCTCTGGTCATGCACCGTGTGCTGTAGATGTCCTGCAGGTCAGGGAGCTCGGTGTGGATGGTACGTTCGGCTGAACGCATCACCCTCTGGTGGGCTCGTCTGTCCTGCATGGTGCTGTTCCCGAACCAGGAAGTGCAGGTGTAAAAAGTCTTAAGCACCTGAGAGGGTAGTTTAAAGTCCCTTAAGCGTCTCAGATGGTACAGACGCTGCCGGGCCTTCTTCACCAGGGTGTTGATGTGACAGGACCAAGACAGGTCCTGTGTGATGTGAACACCCAGGTACCGGAAACTGTCCACTCTTTCCACTGGAGTCCCGCAGATGTTTAGCGGTTGGTATGACCGCTCCTGCTTCGTGCTGAAGTCCACGATCAACTCCTTAGTCTTGCTGACGTTCAGGAGAAGGTTGTTCTCCTGGCACCATCTCTCCAGGTTTTTAACTTCCTGTAGGTAGGCCGTCTCGTCGTTTTTGGAGATCAGGCCCACCACAACGGTGTCGTCAGCAAACTTGATGATGGTTGTGGAGACCTCCAACTTAGAGGTGAGTGTGGAGGGAATTATGGTGTTGAACGCTGAACTGTAGTCCACGAACAACATCTTTGTGTAATTCCCATTTCTTTGGTCCAGGTGGCTGTTTGTAGTGTGGAGAAGATGTGCAATTGCGTCCTCTTTCGAACGGTTCTGACGGTACGCAAACTGTAATGGGTCCAGTGTGTCTGGTAGTGATGCAGTGATGAAGTCTCTGACCAGTCTCTCAAAGCACTTCATCACTACTGAGGTCAGAGCTACAGGGCGGTAGTCGTTGAGGCAGGCAGGCTGGGGTTTCTTTGGGACAGGGACAATAGTGGACTGTTTGAAGCATGAGGGGACAACAGCCTGTTCCAGAGAGAGGTTGAATATCTCAGTGAACACCGGTGCTAGCTGGTCAGCGCAGGCTTTCAGAACCCGACCTGTGATTCCATCTGGTCCTGCTGCCTTCCTGGTATTCACTCTCTTGAATGCCCTCCTCACGTCATGCTCCGAGATGGTGAATGTGTTTACCTCTCCGGCTCTCTCGGCGTGCACGCTGGTTGTGCCGCTAGCGCCGCTAGCATGGTTAGCAGCAGCCTTGAAACGAGCGTAGAAGGTGTTTAGCTCATCTGCCAGAGAAGCGTCCGCATTCACCATTCTGGAAGATGGTGTTTTATAGTCCGTTATTGTCCTTAGTCCCTGCCACAGGCTTCTAGAGCCACCTTGTTGGAACTGTGACTCTAGTTTCCTCCCGTAGCGCCGCTTTGCATCCTTTACCGCTCTGCGAACACTGTAAGACGCAGCCTTGTATTCATCCATGTCTCCGGTGGCGAGCCCCGTGTTGTAGGGATAGCATCGCGAATGGTTTTATCCACCCACGGCTTCTGGTTGGGAAACGTTCGGATAGTGTTTTTTTTGCACTGTATCATCCGTTAGTTTCCCAATGAATCCCACCTGGTTGTGCCGCTAGCGCCGCTAGCATGGTTAGCTGCAGCCTCGAAACGAGCGTAAAAGGTGTTTAGCTCATCTGCCAGAGAAGCGTCCGCATTCACCATTCTGGAAGATGGTGTTTTATAATCCGGTATTGTCCTTAGTCCCTGCCACAGGCTTCTAGAGCCACCTTGTTGGAACTGTGACTCTAGTTTGCTCCCGTAGCGCCGCTTTGCATCCTTCACTGCTCTGCGAACACTGTAAGACGCAGCCTTGTATTCATCCATGTCTCCGGTGGCGAGCCCCGTGTTGTAGGGATAGCATCGCGAATGGTTTTATCCAGTGGTCCAGTGTTCTTTCGCCCCTGGTGGGGCAGGTGATGTGCTGGTAAAAGTTCGGGAGTGCGCGCTTGAGGTTGGCACTGTTGAAATCTCCGACCACAATGAGCGCAGCGTCCCGATGCTGTGTTTGGTGAAGAGTTAGTGACTCATGTAAGTCCCATACTGCAGTGTCCGTGCCCGCTTGAGGTGAAATATAAACGGCACTGACTATGACCGAGCTGAATTCCCGCGGTAGATAGAAGGGCCGACATTTAATGGACAGTAGTTCCAGGTTTGGTGAGCAGGAGCGTGAAAGAGGAACAATGCTCGCGCTGTCGCACCAGACACACTCCACCTCCTCTTGACTTCCCCGAATCCAGTGTTCTGTCCATGCGGTAAACCGAGAAAAACTTGGCCGGCTGGATAGCGTGGTCCGGTACCGCTGGGTTCAGCCATGTCTCGGTGAAGCAGAGAAGGTTGCAGTCCCGGATGTCTCTCTGGAACTTGACCCTTGCCCTGAGGTCGTCGAGCTTGTTCTCCAGTGACTGGACGTTGGCTAACAGGATACTAGGTAAGGGAGCGCGGTGTGCGCGTGCCCTCAGCCTGTTCCTGACGCCGGCTCGTTTCCCTCACGGACGCCGGTACGGGTCGCGCCCTTTGTTTGGATGCCTTGTTAATGTAGTCCACAAATCTTGTCACATCTTCATCCTTAGCTATAAAGACGTCTTCAAAGATGGCCTGTTCTTCAGATCTATACAAAAAAAACCCCAGAAAAAACAAACAAACAGGTACACAAAAGTTAATGATACATTGTAATCTAATTTAACTTTACTGTGCACATTAAAGGATATTTTTCTTATTAATATTGTTTCAACAGTATTATACACAGTTTTGGTTTACCTAGCTGCATTCTTGAAAAGGTAAAGCTTGCGGTTTCCATCTACTGAAACTGCCAGAATATCTGGGGTGCATGCAGGACAGATGAAAGGCTCTTCCTTGCAGATTTTGTCCACCTCAAAACGAACAGCCTTCTACGCAAAAAAGCTTTTCTGAAAACTGTCTGTGGAGATCTTGCCAGTCTATTAAAAGTAAGGAAACCAACAGATAATAATGTAAAACAAATGCATTAGCATCAAACACCTTTCAACCCAGAATACAGAAAGAATCAATACTGTAGGATAAATAAATGTAATACTCACACGACCAAAGCGGACAGTTTGCTGATCCAGCATTCTTGAAAAAGCTTGGCAGGACAGTCCTGGTTCTGCCATCTTCATTTCATTCAAATGAAAAAAAGACATCTTGTGGCATAAATTGTGTTAAGGGTCGCAGGCCAGTAGTCACTTCGATTTAGCTCGACTACTCCAGCAGCCCAAGTGGCTTGGCATGTCCACAACTCAACTCAGGCATGCTTAGATCATATCGTCCTGAAAAAAATAAAAAACATTTCCACTTTAATGTAAACCCTAAGTGATTAATCAGATCTTGGATTATTTCAACCTTTTTTTTACATGACTTTGTATACTTGTTAAACATTACTCAAAAGTCATGTGTAGATCTTACATACAGACCTGTGCCAAACTTATGGAGATAGAGCATGTATAGATTTTTATCTTCACACACTTCCCATTCATTGTGATCACAGCAACAGCATTCCCTGGGCTGACCCTCAATGACTCTGGTGAACAACCGAAAATTTTGTCAGGAACCTCCACGGGCACATGGCGCACTGAACATGATTGAACGTGAATTAAGATCATTTGGATTGACTGAGTAATATAACATTGGAACGATTCTACTGTATTGCAGTGCATTGCCGAAAAAGTATACAGAGATGCTCAAAAAGCTGACTGACATGAAGTGTACACATAAATTCTATATCAAACAACAAGAGACAAAAAGGCATATTTAAATAGTAAAGCTTATGAGGACTAACTATTCCTAGAATAATATTTATATTGTCCAGACACAAACGAGAACTTACCACAAAGGGAAAGAGCCTTAACTACAACAAAAGTTGTTGGAGGCAATGGCTGGTAAAATCCAGGAGTCACAGCATCTCGGTTATGGAGAGAACATGTCTGGTGTGCATGATGATATCACATTCAGCACAAAAGAAGGGCCATGGTTGACAGTCACAACACCGGACAGCAGCTGGATTGCTTCCACACAGTTTTTTACCACATTTTCTCGTGCCACAGCCGTGTTCACCAGACGGGTCTCTCTGCCCTCCACTTCTCTAAAATAAGACATTGTCTTGTACTTCAGTTTGAGGAAACTATATATATATAGTTCTATATATATCTATATATAGAAAAGGTCACCTCACAGTTAGTGTCAGGAGCACTGATGTGAGGACCGGTTTTCCGAATGTGATCAGATGTACCACATAAAAACAATAAAAAACAACATTCACAACATTTACAACTTGTCCCACAATTTTATCTCCCTTATTACCAGCGTAAAATGTTTAACATTTAGTCGAGAGGACTAGCAGACTTTTTATTTTCCAAACCTAAATGTAGACAGTTCAGTTGCTTACAGTTAACTGTCTATAGGTTGTCGAATAGATGAGGAAAGCAAAAAGAAATGCTTGCTGTAGAAGCAGATAATAAAAAAAACAAGCTGGTTGGCCACTGACAACACACTCAAAACAAACTGCTTCAAACAAATCTTACCAAGACCAATCATTTATTAAAGCCTATACTTCTTTACACAAATACAATTTATTTTCATGTTAAAAATCAGTGCTTCTGGTTTGATTGTTTCCATCATATTCCTTGTTTGATACATTTATAAGTGCCTAAACAATCCAGATATTCAAAATATCTTGAATGAGGAATTATACTGACCCTCGTTTGACTGGTTCCTGCTTGATCTTGGTCTTGCATAGACAATGTTTCCATCACTGTCTTTCTTTCTTCAATGTATCCTTGGTTCAGGTGTTTTTACTGGTGCTGCTTCCATCTTTCCCTGCAGCTCTTGAAGTAAGTCATCAAGACTTTGGAGCTCATCATTGATTTTTTGATGCCCAACCAGGTTATCCAGCAGCATAAACTGTTCTTGTAGTTCTGAATCACTCATGGTGAGGGGCAAAAACAGAAACAGACAGATACAACAACAACAAAAGATGTAAACAGTGAGAGAAAGAGACAGAGAGAGAGGGTGAGAGGGAGAGAGCGAGAGAGAGAAAGAGAGAGCGAGAGAGAGAGAGCGAGAGAGAGAGAGAAAAAGAGGGAGAGCAGGATACCAAGACAGACGTGCCTCTTAATAGATTTACTAAACCTGTGCAAATTTGTGTAAATTCCCTGGCCCTCACACCTAGTAGCACCCCTGCTGAGATTTTCACAGGCCTGCAGCTCCATTGTTCTCCTGCTTCTGTTGTGCAAACACACCTATTATCTGTGAGGCCTGGCACATTTGCATTTCTTTACTCAGAGCAGCTCAGAGGCCAGAAGAAAACTCAGAAACAATCTTCTTTTGCCTGTCCACCTGTGCATGCCTTGTGCTAAATGTAGGCATTCACCGCTGCCAGGTCCAGCATATTGTAAAAAAACACTACTGGCCACCTGCTTGTTGCTGCTCTTACGGAATACATTCGTGCCATTTTGGGTAAACACGTGTACACCACACTGTAAAAGCAAAGAGAGAGAAAGTAAGAGAGAGAGAGAGAGAGAGAGAGAGAGAGAGAGATGCATTGCAGACATATTTGGTCTCCAAATCCGTCGCCATCCAGAACTTGATCCCAAATTTGTCTGGCTTGGTTGCGATATACTGTGTGAATAAACAACGAACTAGAGAAAGAGAGAGAGAGAGAGAGAGAGAGAGAGAGAGAGAGAGAGAGAGAGATGCATTGCAGACATATTTGGTCTCCAAATCCGTAGCCATCCAGAACTTGATCCCAAATTTGTCTGGCTTGGTTGCGATATACTGTGTGAATAAACAACGAACTTTGGTAGGAAACAGCTGTTTATCTATTTCAGGGGTGTGCAATTGATTTTTACAACGGGCCACATGAGAAACCTGAATTGTGTCAGAGGGCCACACCAACAATAAGTTGAACTACATTCTGCTCAACTTTCTTTCATTGTAAAATGCACTAAATTATAAATTTTGAATAGCTGGTACTGGTCATCGAAAGAATAAAACTTTTCTGTAAATATTTGTGAAATTGTGGTGTATAGGTCAAATAAGATATTATTTAAAATATAAATAAATATAAATAAAAATATTGTTAAACTAAACTCACTAAAATCAATGAATTGCAATTTGAAGAATAAATTAAATTACAAACGGTTTTTTATTTATAATTATAAATAATTATTAGTTCTTATTTGTTACCATTCATAGTATTGACAGACAGACAGCGGTCAATTATTATTAGCAACGGTCTGTTATACGAAATAATTGCCTGCGGAACGTTTGGAAGCCCATTCAAGTGATTGGAATGTATTATTAAATTATAATAATTATTATCTACGGGGAATGTTTCAAAGATGACCACGTGATCTAAGGCATTGAATTCCATATTATTTTCATGCCTTTTTCCTTGGCACATCACTGGAAAACTTTCCTGCCTTTTCAAAAACGTCCACTGCAGACGGAGTGCGCATGCTCGGATTGACTTCTTTTCTGTGCCGCATTCTTCTCATATTTAGAATGGCAATCGGGATGTTTGGATTTCAGGTGATAAATTAAACCCAACGTGGAGAAACTCTTTGCAGATACATCCTCTCTTGGAATTTTAGCATTGCATGTTTTGCAAATCACTATGCGTGGGACTTTCTCCGAGATATTGAAATAAGTTCACACCGCAGACATGTTGGCTTTTATCCAGATAACCGTGTGCATGCTGCGTTTTTTATTGTGTCATTACAATTGTGTTTCAGCTGTGTTGTTTCAGTAATTTTAGGTAATTCTTCAGAAAACTTCCTGTTGCCAATTTTTTGGTGCATCCTTATAATTTATGATTGGCCTCACGTGGGCCGGATAGGGGTGTACAAAGGGCCGGATGTGCCCCGCGGGCCGTAGTTTGCCCAGGTCTGATCTATGGTCATGTGTTCTCCTGGAGTGAAACTCTCAGCTCAGTTCTTGTTGAAGCGTGTCCAGATGTAGGAGATAGCAGCAAATTTGTTTTCACCCGTTCTACCCGCGTCTCCTTGTCATCAAATCAACAAATAGAGAATGGTAAATTTACATGAACCTCACTCAAAATGGGTTTATATAAATATCATATGTACTATGGCAATGACAAACCTTAGCAGACTCTATGGGTCCAGCTTGCACAGTGAAGCACGAGTCATTTGCTACTGCACTGGGCATTCCAATGTCCTCCTGTCAGGAACGCGAGAGGAAAGACCCAAATGCAGGACGCAGAAAATATCAAAAGGCGGTCTTTAATTTTAGGGAACAGGCCCGGACCGGCCGGAGTCGAGAAACGTGGAACGTAGGATGGATCCGAAGGGCCCTGGGCAGTCTGAGGCGCACAGCAACCGTGGGGCGAGCTTATGACACATAGCCTTGAGAGGAAGGTCCCGAGTGGAAAGCCACGCCTTCTGACCAACCTGGTAATGGGGTGCAGGAAGGCGTCTCCGGTTGGCCCAACGAGCATAGCTTTGGGAAGGTCTAAGAAGTGCCGTACGGGCCCTCCTCCAACTGAGTCGACAGCGCAGAAACTGAGCCAATGCGGATGGGACAGAAGCCTCAGCCTCCTGGGTAGAGAATAGAGGGGGTTGATAACCATAAACCGTCTGAAAGGGAGACAATCCAGTGGCAGCAGTAGGCAAAGAATTATGGGCATACTCAACCCACAACAGCTTGGAGGACCATGAGGAGGCATCTTGGGCGCAGAGGACACGGAGTCCGGTCTCCAGCTCTTGATTGAGCCTCTCAGTCTGGCCATTGGTTTGCGGGTGGAACCCAGAGGAGAGGCTGATCGAGACCCCTAGAAGGCGAAAAAATTCCTTCCAAAACCTCCCACCGAACGGCCCTTCGGATTCTTGTGTTGCGTGCAGGTGGGACAGGCGGCAACAAATTCACGGACATCTTTTCGGACCGTGGGCCACCAGAACCGCTGTTGGAGGACGGACAGAGTTCAAGGAAACCCGGGATGGCAAAACAGAGGCGAGCCGTGACACCACTGGAGGACTTGGGACCGCAGCTGCTCGGGAACAAAAAGTCTGTCAGTAGGGCAACCCTCTGTAAAACCAGGACTGGGGCAGAAGTGAAGAGGTCTTTGAGTCTGATGAACGCTCGTTCCGCTTCAGGAGACCATAAAAAGGACCGGCGGGAGGAGGTCAGTTGGTGAAGAGGGGCGGCAACCGAACTGTAGCCTCTAATAAACCTCCGGAAAAAATTGGAGAACCCCAGGAACCTCTGCAGCTGCTTCCTAGAGAAGGGTGTGGGCCATTCCTTGACAGCTCTGATCCTGGCAGGATCCATACTTATGCTCCCCGCAGCAAGAGTAAATCCCAGAAAGGAGGTGCTAGAGACATAGAACTCACATTTCTCCGCCTTGACATACAGGCCATTCTGGAGGAGGCGCTGGAGTACCAAACGAACGTGGCCGATATGCTCATCCAGAGACCGGGAGAACACCAAGATGTCATCCAGATACACAAAAACATAGCGGTTCAACATATCACGCAGCACGTCATTAATAAGAGCCTGGAAAACCGCTGGCGCGTTGGTGAGACCACACGGCATGACCAAATACTCATAGTGACCAGACGGGGTGTTGAAAGCTGTCTTCCACTCATCCCCCTCACGGATGCGAACGAGATGGTATGCGTTCCTAAGGTCCAGTTTAGTGAAAACGGAAGCACTTTGGAGCTGTTCAAACGCCGTGTCCATTAAGGGGAGCGAATAGCGGTTCTTGATGGTGATGCTATTGAGACCACGATAATCGATGCAGGGGCGTAAAGTCCCATCCTTCTTCTCAACGAAAAAGAACCCCGCACCGGCAGGGGAGGAGGAAGGGCGAATAAGGCCAGTAGCAAGTGAGTCCTGAATGTACTGCGTCATGGCTTTTTGTTCGGGGCCCGACAGGTGATACAAACATCCCCCGGGGGGGCGAGGACCCGGGTAGGAGGTCGATGGCAGAGTCATATGGCCGATGAGCAGGCAAGGAGGAAGCTCGGACCTTGCTAAATACCTGACCAAGGTCATGATACACAGAGGGAATTGAGTCAAGGTCCAAGGTCTCAAACGTACCAGAGGGAGATGGCTGAACTAAACAGTGTGAATGGCAAAAGGTTCCCCACTCTAAGACCTTACCCGTGGACCAATCCAGGCGGGGGTTGTGTTTCTGCAACCAGGGAAAACCGAGCATTACCGGGGTGTGAGGGGAGGAAATGACCAAAAAGGATAGCCACTCCTGATGTTGATCGGCAATGGTGACCCGGAGGGGCTTCGTACGACAGGTTGCCTGATAGAGGGGATGGCCATCGAGAGCTCGAACTTGAAGGGTGGCTGGCAAGGTTTCAGTCTCAATCATCAACTGAACTAGATCCTGATCCAGGAACTCCGAGTCTGCCCCTGAATCCACAAAAGCAGCAAGCTGGTGCTCCTGTCCGCCATAGAGGATGCGGATGTCTAGGAGTGGTTTGGAGAGGGCAGGAAGGATTTGGCTCGGCGAGGACCTACCCATCAGTGACAAGCCCGGTCTTTTACTGGGCAGGAAACCGCCATGTGTCCAGCTTCCCCGCAGTAGAGACACAAGCCTCTGGAGCGACGCCTCTCCTTTTCATCCAAGGATAGGTGTCGGCGGCCAATTTCCATAGGACGGGGTGGAGAGTGGGGTTCTGGTACCGTAGTCTCACAAGGGAGTGTTCGACGTCGGTATTGCGGTGGAGAACGGTGACGATCGGAGCGCCGAGGGGTGTGCTCCACATGCCGCTCCTGCAGGCGTCTGTCAATTCGCGTTGCGAGGGCAATGAGGCCATCTAAGCTCGATGGAAGTTCCCGGGCGGCTAATTCATCTTTAACTTCGGTAGCCAAACCACGATAGAAGGCGTCATAAAGGGCCGTGTGGTTCCATCCGCTATCTGTGGCAGCGGTGCGGAACTCAGCGGCAAATTCAGCCACCGAGCGCCTACCGAGTCGAAAATTTTCGGGAGTTCGGCAGAGAAGGCGGAGAAAGACATACAGTGGGGGGTCTGGTTCTCCCACTCAGCGGTGGCCCACTGGAGAGCGGGACCTGATAGCAGAGAAATCACATAGGCCACCTTGGCTACTTCGGTGGGAAAAGAAAAGGGTTGAAGTTGAAAGATGATGCCGCACTGAGTGAGGAAGGAGCAGCAGTGCCCTGGTTCCCCAGAGAAACGTGCCGGTGGCATTAGGTGAGGTTCACGGGAACTGACCACGACCGGAGCAGGTTCCATCTCGGTTGAAGGTGCAGCTGAGGCGACGGGTGTGGCTACAGCCGATGTACTGGGATTTTGAGCTGCGCGCTGCATGAAACCTTGAAGTGCCGAACCAAGCTCACGTAGCTGCTGATCATGGGTGACGCAGATCTGTTTCAGAGAGTCTATACTCTCCCTTAAATCCTGTGTGTCCGCGGGGTCCATAGTTGGCCAGATTGTTCTGTCAGGAACGCGAGAGGAAGGACCCAAATGCAGGACGCAGAAAATATCAAAAGGCGGTCTTTAATTTTAGGGAAGAAACATAGACAATACAAACAGTCAGAGAACAAATGTTGAACTCTTAAAAGAGCATGGAAAAAAACAAAGAGCAGAAAAAAGGTGAAAAAATAACCAAAAAAACGTCCAAAAACTGCAGGCAAAACATGAAAAAGGAGAGATTCAAAGTGAAAGCAAAAATAATCCACAGGGGAAAAAAACGCAAGATAGTCCCAAAAAGCATAACAAAAGGCCAAAAAACAATCTGGCAAGGAGTAACAGGAGCCGGCGTCTATTTATACCCATCAAAGATGGCCGCCGCGTCGCGCCGGTGCCGCACCGGAAGCGGAAGTTGGAAGCGGAACCTCCTCTACCCACACAGTGCCGTCTTTTGCCATCTGGCTCAGACGGGGCTTCTCGGATTCTTCTGAGGATGTATTAGTGGCCTGCTGGACAAATGAAATCTCTCCTCCATCAGAGTCTGCTTTGTCCATTTCCTGAAGCCAGGCCAAAGCCTGTTGCGCGGAGACGTTCTTCCTGCGTGGCAGTGAAACGGAGGCCATCCTGATGTGCGTTCTCAAAAATGCGAAGAAATTATTCTCCCGCCTGGGTCGCTCTGCTTTTATGCAAAGCTCTGGCTGTAGTCATGCAATGCCACTCCCTTACATACACAGTCTCTTGTTCAATGTGTTTAAGGCCATCTAAGTCAATAAATTCTAGCAGATCACGCAACGCTACTACAGCTGAATGCGACTGAGAAGAAGGGTTAATGGATACATTTTCTGTCGCCAAGAGTATGATTTCATAACCAGATCTATGCGTGCTGTCATATCTTGTGTGTTGAGGTTATGTAAAATAGCTGTTACCTGATGTGAGGTGTCCAGTATCAAAGGATGTGACAGCACCGTTTTCTCGGCATCCCGGACCATCAGAGCCGCAGCGCCCACTGCACGCAAGCATGAGGGCAACCCTTGTGCTATGTTGTCTAAAGATTTGGAAAGATACGCAACAGGGCGATATCTGTCACCGTGTTCCTGGGCTAGAATCCCGCAACCATACCATCACGTTTGCGCAAATAAAGGTGAAAAGGCTGAGCATAATTCGGAAGACCTAGAGCGGGAGCAGACTGTATAGCCTTCCTGTATTTCTTAGTAAAATTATGGTTGTGAGTATAAAATGTAATATTTTAATAAAAACTAATTTCTTTTCTTTCAAACCTTTTTTATGTCATCGTTTTTTGCGATTAATATTTGCACTTTCAATGGTTTTTAGTTAATAAAAAGTCATAATTTTACAATAACTTGTAAAAAGTTTACAAGTAGTTTATCTATTAATTTCATGTTTATAAGAGAAAAGTTGTTTTTTTTTTTGTCAAAACATGGTATATCATGAAACCTTTTTCGTTCAATAATTGCACTTTTAACAATTCTTAGTGAAATGAAAATTCATATTTTCACAATAACTTGTAAAAACTTGGTCATTTCACTTTTTTTATTGAATTGTTGCACTTTTTAACGGTTTTTCATTAAATGGTGCCTATAAATATGAACATTTGTAATTTCACAATAACTCACATTTTTTTTATGAAACAAATATTTTTGTCAAATTGTGATTTGTACTTTTTTGTTTTTCCTTCACTTATGGCAGTTTTCTAAAGGTTTTCCATGATCATATGATTGATATTTTTACAATTGCTCATATTTTTATGGTAAAGGTTAACATATTTTTTTATTAACATGAAAAATCATATTTCACATTTCTAAAAACTCTAATATTTATATGAAAATGTCATATTCTGGTCATAAAATGATTTATTATATTATATTTCATTATCAACATGTAAAATTGTCATGGGCAAGTGCATGCTTTATGTGCAAACATTTTCAGCAGCTAAGAAGCTTATTCTAACCCATTTTGTTTTAAATAACAAAAATATGTATATAAAGATAAAGATATTTTTGATAAATTTTCATGAAATTACACTTATTATAAAAATATATATTTTCCTAATAACTATCATATTTTTTCGATAAACGCATATTTTTGTCAAAACTATTTGTCATGTCACCTTTGTTGTTCACTTATTGCAATTTTTAAAGTTTTTCATATAAAAATAAACTATGCTTATGAATATGATAAATCACTAACTGTCAAAACTCTTTTATATATGAAAACAAAAATATATGTCCAAAAATAATTTTTCATGTCAGTTTATAATTTTTCTTTCTTATCGCAATATTTATTGATTTTCTTTTAAATTATGCTTCTAAATATCAAAATTAATGTTTTAAAAATATCTGTTATCTTTTTATGAAAACATGCTTTGTTAGGTTTATTTTTCTTCTTTATTTTAATATCAAATTATTACATTTATTTATAAAATTATGCTTATGAATATGATTTTTCTAAACTGTTCTATCATGGTGTGAATGAAAAGAGAAATGGTGTAGGGGTGATTCTGAAGGAAGAGTACAGTAAGAGTGTAGTGGAGGTGAAGAGAGTTTCTGATAGGGTGATGAACATGAAGCTGGAAGTTGAAGGGATGATGATAAATGTCTTCCGTGCCTATGCTCCACAAGTCGGCTGTGAGATGGAGTAGAAGGAAAGATTCTGGAGTGAATTAGATGAAGTGGTAGATAATGTACCAAGGAAAACTAGCTGGACCTTTAGGGGCACCAGGAGCACAGGTTATGTGTATACCGGGAGCCAGGGCACCGGACATAGCAGGTCAGCTTAGATTCTTAGGAAAGCACAGGTTCTCTAAGATTTTCACACAGGAGCTAATGATATACGCCTTCGACAGTCAGAGGTTACTAAGAGTAATATTATAGAGGTGTGTAAATTAGCAAAGGCAATGTCTGATGCAGTAACATGCTTTGGCCCCATCCCAATGCGACGTGGCGATGTAGCCTACAGTAGGTTATGGTCGCTAAACTGCTGGATGTCCGAGTGGTGCTCCAAAAATAATGTGGGCTTCATTAATAATTGGAGCATTTTTAAAGGCAAGGCTGGCCTGTTAGGGCGGGACGGTATCCATCCCACCTGGGAAGGTGCTGCTCTCATTTCTTGTAGTATAGGTAATTGTCTCAGAACAGCACTAGTTAACAAGTGACTGTCTAGAGCCAAGGCCAGGGAGCAGACAGACAGGCTAAACCGACCGTCTGCTAGCTGCACAGAGTCGTCACTCAGGATCCACCATATTGAGACTGTGTCTGTCCCCCGAGCAAATCCAAAATATAGGAATTATCAGAAAGTTTGTTTTAGTAGAATGATTAACATTAAATTAAAAAGGACTGAATGCACAGCCAGCACCTCTGATCTAAAAATAGAATTGTTGAAAATCTCTTAGTGCTGCTAGGTCAGCATATTTCTCCACCTTCATAGAAAATAACAAGCATAATCCTAGATTTTTATTCAGCACGGTAGCAAAATTAACAGGGAATAAAAGCACTGCACTAACATGCACACCACTATTAGGTAGTAATGATTTCATGAACTTTTTTAATAATAAAAAATTTAGAACATCGGGCAAGAAATCCAGACGGTTAATAAAGCAACAAATTATTTTACAAGTAACCCTGTAGACAGCAGTGTAATCGTAGCAAACAATCAACTACAAAGCTTCACTCCTATTCATGAGAATGACTTAATTTCATTAATTTCCTCATCAAAATCATCAACCTGCATTCTCGATCCCTTGCCTACAAGTTTCTTTAAACAGATAACTCCAGAGGTAATTGAACCTGTTTTAAAAATAATAAACTCTTCCATTAGCACTGGTTATGTACCAAAATCCTTCAAACTGGCAGTTATCCACCCCCTTATTGAGAAACCTGACCTAGACCCATGTCAGCTGTCCAACTACAGACCAATATTAAATCTCCCCTTTATATCCAAAATTTTAGAAAAGGTTGTAGCACAGCAGTTATGCTCACACCTACTTATGAATAACATTTTTGAAATGTATCAGTCAGGATTTCGGCCTCATCATAGCACAGAGACGCCGTTAGTTAAGGTGGTAAATTACCTGTTATTGGCCTCTGATCAGGGTTTTGTCTCTTTACTTTTTTTGCTTGACCTTAGTGCAGATTTTTAAAACCATTGATCACACTATACTACTCGCTAGACTTGAGAACGTTGTTGGAATAAAGGGAACAGCTCTCTCTTGGCCCAGGTCTTATTTGACTGATCACTATCAGTTTGTTGATGTAAATGGTGAGTTCTCCACACTTTATAAGGTAAAGTTTGGTGTTCCTCAAGGATCTGTCTTAGGCCCACTGCTTTTCTCTTTATATATGCTGCCTCTTGGTGAAATCATTCATAAACGTGGGATTCGCTTTCATTGCTATGCTGATGACAAACAGCTGTATATTTCAGCAAAGCCAGATGAGAGAGATCAGCTTAACAATGTTGAGGAGTGTGTAAAGGACATTAGACAGTGGATGCTTAATAACTTTCTTCTGCTCAACTCAGATAAGACGGAAGTACTTTTACTAGGACCACATGAAGCTAGAAGTAAATTTTCCGATTACGTAGCATCTCTGGATGGTTTTTCTGTTTCAGCATGTACGGCTGTCAAAGACCTTGGTGTGATTATTGACCCTAGTCTTTCCTTTGAGTCGCACGTGAATAATATCACCAGGATTGCCTTCTTCCACCTTAGAAATATTGCTAAAATTAGAAATATAAAGCACTTAACGGTCTCGCACCGCAGTATCTGAGTGAACTTCTGTACCAGTATGATTCTCCACGCCTACTTGGATCAAAAGGCTCTGGCTATCTGTTGGTTCCTCAAATGACAAAGACTACAGCAGGGGGCAGATCTCTCTCTTGTAAAGCCCCACAGTTATGGAACAGCCTTCCAACCAGTGTTCGGGACTCAGACACGGTCTCAGTCGAGGTTGAAAACCTATTTATTTAGTCAAACCTTTGATCCGTAAATTCTTTTTTCTTAGGTAAAGGCTCAGATCTGGAGGGATCATGGATTGCATGGACACTTTTTTGTTTTTGATTCACTGGGCCTTTTTTTAAAGGTTTTACATGATCATATGATTTATTTTTTTCACAATTACTAATATTTTATGGTAAAGGTTAACAAGTTTTCATGAAATTATGATTATGAATGGGAAATGATAGATTTTAATAAAAACAATCCATTTTTTATAAAAAAAAAAGGCGTTCTTTTTAAACCATTGTTTATCTATCACATTTTGCGTAGAATATTTGCACTTTTAATGGTTTTTAGTTGAATGATGCTAATAAATATATTACTCGTTATATTTTTCACATTAGAGTTTAAAAACTTGATTTGTCATATCACGTTTCTTTATTAAATCATTTCACTTTTTTAACAGTTTTTCATTAAATCATTCCTTTGTATATAAAAAAATTACATTTTACCAATTTATTTGATATTCATATGAAAAAAGTCATAATTTTGCCATGGTTATCATCAATCCTTTTTTGTTTACTAATTGCACTTCTTTCAACGGTTTTCCATGAAAATATGCTTCTGTATATGAAAATTTTCATATTTATTCAAAAAGTCATAATTTTGCAAACCATGGTTTGTCATGTTAAAGTTTTTTGTTTACGTATTGTACTTTTTAATGGGTTTTAATGAAATTATGCTTATGAATATAAAAATTCATATTTTCACAATAACTCAAAATTAACGTTTTTTAAATGAAATTATGGTTCTAAATATAAAATGTAATATTTTTTATAAAACAGTCAGATTTGTTTTAAACTATTGTTTGTCATAACAGTTTTTGCGATGAACATTTGCATTTTTTAATCATTTTTACTTCAATGATGCTTATGAATATGAAAAGTCATAATTTCACAATATCTTGTAAAACTTATCATATCATATTTTCATTGAATTTTTGCACTTTTTCATGAAATTATTCCTTTCAATATTTACCAATTAATTTCATATTTATATGAGAAAGTCATATTTATGTAAAAACATGGTTCATCAATTTTTTTTTGTTCACTTATCGCAATTTTGCGTATTGTGCGGAGCCCCGCCCCCATCTCGGATACTCAGACCACTGCTCTGTTATGTTAATTTCAGCATACAGACCAATCATCAGACGCTCTAAACCGGTTCTAAAACAGGTGAAAACCTGGCCAGAAGGAGCTACTTCTGCTTTTCAGGACTGTTTTGAATGCACTGACTGGGACATGTTTAGAGAGGCTGCAACCAACGGGCGATTCCATCAACTTGGAGGAGTACACATCAACAGTGACCAGCTACATCAGCAAATGCGTTGATGATGTGGCCATCTCCAAGACACGCACTACACCCTCCAACCAGAAGCCGTGAATAACTGCAAATGTGCGTGTGCTGCTGAAACAAAGAGACTCTGCTTTCAGAACTGGGGACAAGGCGGCCTTAAAAACAGCAAGGGCCAAACTGTCCCGTCCCATCAAAGAGGGGAAGCGAGCACACGCAAAGAAAATCTATGACCACTTCCGGGACAGCGTAGACTGTGGCAGGGCATCCAGGCGATCACAAACTACAAGATCACCTGCTTGTGACCGTGACACCTCCCTCCCAGATGCGCGGAACGACTTCTACGCCCGGTTTGAGGTACAGAACAACGTGAAGGCAAGGAAGACCATCCCTCCTTCCACTGACCAGGTGCTCTGTCTAACCACAGCTGAAGTGAGAAAAACTCTATGCAGAGTTAACCCACGGAAGTCTGCTGGATCTGACAATATTCCTGGCAGAGTGTTTAGGGAATGTGCAGAACCGCTAGCGGATGTCTTCACTGACATCTTCAACATCTCCCTGAGCAGTAACATTGTTCCCACGTGCTTCAAGACAACGACTATCGTTCTCGTGCCGAAGAAATCTATTGTCTCCTGCCTCAATGACTATTGTCCCGTCGTGCTCACACCCATCATGATGCAGTGCTTCGAGAGGCTCGTCATGAGGCACATTAAGACCCAGCTTCCACCCTGCCTGGACCCCATGCAGTTTGCGTATCGTCCAAACCATTTCACGGACGATTGTTCCACAATCATTCTTCAGCACCTGATTGAAAAGTTAAGCATATACTGAGCCTGAACACCTCTCTTTGTAACTGCATCCTGGACTTCCTGACTGAACAACATCAGTCAGTACGGATCGGGAACAGCATCTCCAGCACCACCACACTGAGCACTGGGGACCCCAAGGGCTGTGTGCTCAGCCCACTGCTGTTCACTTTGCTGACTCATGACTGTGTAGCAATGCACAGCTCGAATCATATCATCAAGTTTGCTGATGACACGACCGTGGTGGGTCTAATCAGCAAGAACGACGAGTCAGCATACAGAGCAACGATTAACTGCCTGGTGTGGAGCAAACAACCTGTCTCTGAACATCGACAAAATTAAAGAGATGGTTTGGACTTCAGGAAAGCACAGAGCGACCAATCTTCACTGATTATTGATGTGTATTGTCTTAGGCAGCTTGTCATTGCTTGGTAAAATGTGTGTCTGCCTCTAGTGTAGCCTGGAGATACAGCCAGTTTTGATCTGTTTTCCCTTGAAATTCAAGCTCTCGTGGGTCTCCTGAACTCATTAGACTCTGAGGGAGATGGTGAACTACCAGTGGCCATTCGACATCGTGCAACCTTTCACTTAGCACTGACCATTTAGCAGAGTCACTCAAAACTGACCATTCAGCAGAGTCACTCAGCACTGACCATTCAGCAGTGGTCACTTATTAGTGGCCTTTCAGCATGCATTCTGCATCACGCAACTTACTGTACAGCAGCTAAGATAGCAAGAATCACCTCAAATACAATCAGTTCTATACCCAGTAAAGTTGAGTGTTCTGAATCCTGTACCATGTTTTGACTGACACGCTGGGGTGAGTACAATCCCCTGATCAGCGCACACCAGATAGTGCAGATCCTAACATTTTGTCCTTCGAGCTGGATAGGAAACCTTCCTAACAATTGGTCGTGATTCTGTCCATTGTGATTCTGTCCAATCTTTTAGAAACGGCTATGGAAGAGGGGGATTGCCTATATGTAGATAGAGCGTGTTCAAATGCCTTTGATGTGTATTTATGTGGATATGTGGTTGTAATGATGAAATAGTTGAAGCTAAACCATTACCATACACATCTGCACAAGCTGCAGAGTTGGTTGCACTTACAAGAGCATGTCAGTTGTCTGAAGGTAAAGTCGTGACTATATATACTGATTTTAAGCATGCGTATGGTGTTGTGCGGTGTTGGGCACTAACTTTTGACAGTAACTAATACTGTAACGCGTTACTTTTAAAAATAAAGTAACTCCGTTACCGTATGGTGCGTTACCCGTTACTTTTATAAATTAATTAATTTCGGCTGAAGTGTAGACTACAGCCTAACCTGCTTACAGCAGCGTCGCATTGTAGGATTGGTGGATAAACCACTGTAAACAGGGAGAAGACGCATTGTAGGATTGGTGGATGAACCACTGTAAACACAAAGAAGACGCTCTGTGGGCGTGTCTCCATTTATTCAGTCGAAACATGGAAGCAAAGACACTTTAAAACAGTTGATGGAAAGCCCATAGCACATTTTAATCTCATAAGGGACCTCTTAAATGCTGTTCAACTCCCTGCCAAAATGGCCATAGTTAAGGTTAAAGGACATGCCACAGGTGATTCAGAGGAAATTCTGGAAAACACGTTAGCAGATAAAGTAGCTAAGGAAGCAGCAAAACAACCAGTAGATTTGGACACAGTACATTCAAATACCTGACATCCCAATGATGACAGATATCTCCAATATACCAGATATTGACCTAAAAAATAACTTCAGAGTCAGCCTACTAAGGGGGACATTAAGTATTGGGCTTTCAAACTATGTAAATTAGATTCTGCTGGTATCATTAGAGATGTAGATGGAAAATTGCTCTGCCTAAACTAGATTTAATAGTGTTGGTGAAGCATTATACTGTATAAAACAACCAAATTAGTGTTAGATTCATGTTTGACTTGTGCCAAAACTAACATACATTGACCTAAATGACATAATGACATAATTTTCCTGAGCAACCTTTCCAACACCTACAGATAGAGTTCACACATATGCCACCTGTAGGAAATGTAAGATACCTGTTGGTTATAGTTGACAGATTCAGTAAATGGCCAGGAGCATTTGCATGGGTGACAATAAACGCTATAAAACAGTTGTAAAAATATTAACGAAAAAGATCCTCTCTAGGTTTGTTATTGAAATTGATAACGGCACACCTTTTGCTTCTAAAGTAACACATCTTTTGGCTAAAAGCTTAGCAATTGATTGCCATTTTAATATTCCCTATCACCCACAGTCAGCTGGAGTGGTAGAGAGAATGAACAGAACCATTAAGGAACATGTTACTAAAGCCTGCTTTGAAACAAGCCGAAATTGTACCGTTGCTCCCCTGGCAGTATTCACAGAAATGAGAGCGATCCCATCTTTAACCATTAAACTTTCATCTTTTGAAATTCTAATGGCCTTTCCCGACCCCATTGATCAGAATTAGCACTGACATTTATTTCATTAGAGCTTTGTAGTTTGTACAGAAATCCTCTCCAAGCATTGTTTTGTTTCGGCAAATCTAACAAAAGTGCAAATGTTTATAGCAAAAACTGTTATGACAAACAATGGTTTGAAACACATTTGACTTTCTTTAAAAAAAAAAAAAAAAATTTTTATTAAAATATTACATTTCATATTCATAACCATAATCTCATAAAAAACTTTTTCATAAAATATGAGTTATTGTGAAAATATGAGTTTCATTAAAAACCATTAAACAAAAAACTTTCACCGGACAAACCATGATTTAACAAAATTATGACATTTTACATAAATATGCAATTAATTAGTAAAATATAACAATCAAACTCTGTTATTGTTTAGAGTCATTGTTCATCTAACCTGGAGTTTCTCATGGTTAAATGTAGACCGTTTTATCTACCGCAGGAGTTCACTTTTACCATTATTACAGCAGCTTACATTCCCCCCGATGCTGATGCCAAGCTTGGTATGAAAGAACTTTATGGCCTGTTCACTACCTGCCTTCAGGTCAGGCGACGCTCCAGCCTACAGCACATCCAGAGCTAACCTGAAGAGGGGCAATAAAGAGGCCAAGCAATGTTACAAGCTAAAGTTAGAGGAGCATTTTTCCAACTCTGACCCTCGACGCATGTGGCAAGGCATCCAGGCCATCAGTGATTACAAATCCTCCCACTCCACACACTGCCACTGTCCTCTTCTTGAATGAGCTTAATGACTTTTATGCTCGCTTTAAGAGAGACAACAAAGAAACTGCCCCAAAGCTCAAACTCTCGGCTGATCAATCTCCAATCACACTCTCCTCCACAGATTTTTGCAATGCACTGAGCCAGATCAGCGCACACAAAGCCGCTGGACCAGACAACATCCCTGGATGCGTACTCAGGGCATGTGCTGAGCAGATCTCTGGGGTCTTTACTGACATCTTCCACTTGTCTCTTGCCCAAGCATCTGTTCCCACTTGCTTTAAATGCACCTCCATTGTGCCAGTACCAAAACCCTCCAACCCAACGTGCCTGAACGACTACCGCCCTGTAGCACTGACACCCATTGTCATGAAGTGCTTTGAGCGGCGGCTATTGGCACAACTGAAGGACTCTCTGCCATCCACATTAGACCCTCACCAGTTTGCCTACCGCAGCAATAGGAACACAGAAGATGCAGTTTCCATGGCACTGCTCTCTGTGCTCACACACTTGGACAGTAAGAACACTTACGCACGTATGCTGTTTGTTGACTTCAGCTCAGCATTTAATCCAAGTTAATAGCCAAACTTGCAGATCTGGGCATTAACACCTCCACCTGCAACTGGGACTTTCTGACCAACAGGCCCCAGCAGGTTTGATCTGGCTCTATCTGCGCCAACACTCAACGCTCAACCCTGTGAATGGATCTAACTCTATTATCAAGTTTGCAGATGACACTACCGTGATCGGTCTCATCACCAACAATGATGAGACTGCCTACAGGAGGAGATCCAGCAACTAGCCACATGGTGCACCAACAATAACCTGCTTCCTCCAAGACAAAGAAGCTCATTGTGGACTTCAGAAAAGAGTCAAGAGGCACACACGACACCACCCACATCATTGGGGGTGGCTGTTGAGCCCCATTGAGACTCCAGTTTCAAGTTCCTGGGGATCCACATCTCGGCGGACCTGTTCTGGACTACCAACACCTCCAGCCTGGTCAAGAAGGCTCAAGAATTTTTATATTTAGAAGCATATGTTCACAGAAAAACTTTACAAATTGCCATTTAGAACGAAAAAACGAAAAAAGGGACTATACAAATCCTATTTTGACAAAAATGACTTTCATTGTAATTGTGTTTTTGTGAAAATATGAATTTTTATATTAATAAGCATCATTTAATGAACAAACATAAAAAGTGCAATATGAAGCAAAAAAAAAAAACTTACATAAAAAAACATAGTCTGAAAAAAACTAACTTAAAAAAATAATTAATTAATTGGTAAAATTTACATTTTCATATTTATCCAAATAATTATATGAAAAAATGCGGATCACAAATGAGAATTTTAGCCGACAGGGTACCGGTGGAAATTGGGCTACTGTTGGCCGAAAGGAGGAGAAGGAGAGGAGGAAGACATCTACAGAGATGGCAGGGAAAGGAGCAGTGTAGGAGAGTGGAGGTTCGGGTTGGTACTTTAAATGTTGGTACTATGGCGGGTAAAGGGAGAGAGATAGCTGATATGATGGAGAGGAGAAAGGTAGATATGCTGTGTGTTCAGGAGACCAAGTGGAAAGGGAGTAAGGTCAGGAACATTGGAGGTGGATTTAAACTGTTTTATCATGGTGTGGATGAAAAGAGAAATGGTGTAGGGGTGTTTCTGAAGGAAGAGTACAGTAAGAGTGTAGTGGAGGTGAAAACAGTTTCTGATAGGGTGATGATCGTGGAGGTGGAAGTTGAAGGGATGATGATAAATGTCATCAGTGCCTATGCTCCACAAGTCGGCTGTGAGATGGAGGAGAAGGAAAGATTCTGGAGTGAATTAGATGAAGTGGTAGATGGTGTACCTAGAAAAGAACAGTTGGTGATTGGGGCAGTCTTTAATGGGCATGTAGGTGAAGGGAACAGAGGTGATGAGGAGGTGATGGGTAGGTATGGTTTTAAGGAGAGGAATGTGGAAGGGCAGATGGTGGTAGATTTTGCTAAAAGGATGAAAATGGCAGTGGTGAACACTTATTTTGAGAAGAAGGAGGATCATAGGGTGACGTATAAGAGTGGAGGAAGGTGCACACAGGTGGACTATGTGCTATGCAGGAGATGCAACCTGAAGGAGATTGGAGACTGTAAGGTGTTGGCAGGGGACAGTGTAGCTAGACAGCATCGGATGGTGGTCTGTAGTATGGTTTTGGAATCGAAGAAGAAGAGGAGGAGAGTGGAGACTGAAAGAAGAATAAGATGGTGGAAACTGAAGAAGGAAGAGTGTAGTGTGAGGTTCAGGAAAGAGGTCAGACAGGGGCTCGGTGGTGTTGAAGAGGTGTTGGATGATTGGGCAACTACTGCAGGAGTGATGAGGGAGGCAGCTAAAAAAGTACTTGGTGTGACATCTGGAAATAGAAAGCAAGACAAGAAGACTTGGTGGTGGAATGAAGAAGTGCAGGAGACCATAAGGAGAAAGAGGTTGGCAAAACAGAAGTGGGATAGACAGAGTGATGAGAAAAGTAGGCAGGAGTACAAGGAGATGCGGCAGCAGGTAAAGAGGGATGTGGTGAAAGCCAAGGAAAAGGCAGATGAGGAGCTGTATGAGAAGTTGGACACTAAGGAAGGAGAAAAGTATTTATACCGATTGGCCAGGCAGAGGGAGAGAGCTGGGAAAGATGCACTGCAAATTAGAGCAATAAAGGATGGAGAGGGAAATGTGTTGACTAGTGAGGAGAGTGTGTTGAGAAGGTGGAGGGAGTATTTTGAGAACCTGATGAATGAGGAAAATCAGAGAGAGAGAAGGTTGGATGATGGGGAGTTGGTCAAGCAGGATGTAGATAGGATTAGTAAGGAGGAAGTGAGAGCAGCGATTAAGAGGATGAAGAGTGGAAAGTCAGTTGGACCAGATGACATACTGGTAGAAGCGTGGAGATGTTTAGGAGAGATGGCAGTGGTGTTTTTGACCAGATTGTTTAACAGGATTTTGGAAGGTGAGAAGATGCCTGGGGAATGGAGAAGAAGTGTGCTGGTACCGATCTTTAAGCTTAAAGATGTGCAGTCTTGCAGTAACTACAGGGGAATTAAGTTGATCAGTCCCACCATGAAGTTATGGGAAAGAGTAGTGGAAGCCAGGCTGAGAGAAGAGGTGACCATCCGTGAGCAACAGTATGGTTTCATGCTGAGGAAGAGCACCACAGATGCCTTATTTGCTTTGAGGATGTTGATGGAGAAGTACAGAGAAGGACAGAAGGGAGTTGCAGGGAGAAGAGGTGGAGAAGGTGGAGGAGTTCAGGTACCTTGGGGTCAACAGTGCAAAGTAATGGAGAGTGTGTTAGAAAAGTGAAGAAAAGGGTGCAGGCAGGGTGGGGTGGGTGGTAAAGACTGACAGGAGTGATTTGTGATAGTAGGGTATCTGCAAGAATGAAAGGAAAAGTTTAAAGGACTGTGGTAAAACCTGCGATGTTGTATGGTTTAGAGACAGTGTCATTGAGTAAAAGACAGGAGGTGGAGCTGGAGGTAGCAGAGCTGAAGATGTTAAAGTTTTTGTTGGGAGTGATGAGGATGGACAAGATAAGAAAATAGTTTATTAGAGGTACAGCACATGTAGGATGTTTTGGTGACAAGGTAAGGAAGACGAGATTGAGATGGTTTGGACATGTGCAAAGGAGGGACATGAATTATATTGGTAGAAGAATGCTGAGGATGGAGCCACCAGGTAGGAGGAAAAGAGGAAGGGGAAGGAGAAGTTCATGGATGTGGTGAGGGAAGACATGCAGGTAGTTGGTGTGAAAGAGGCAGATGTAGAGGACAGGGTGGTATGGAGACGGCTGATCCGCTATGGCGACCTCTAATGGAAGCAGCCGAAAGAAGAAGAAGATGCTTATGAATATGAAAATTCAAATTTCCCCAATAGATGAAAAAGATGAAAAAAATTATTAAAAACCTCATATTTCTGTCAAAACATTAGATGGCATGTAACATTTTCCATTTTTTTTTTTTATGCATTGTACTTTGTAATGGTTTCTCATAAAATTTTCTTCTGAAAATGCAAATTCATATATTTATATATTTTTTTAAATCATATTTTTGTTGAAATATTTTGTCAAGTCTTACTTACACTTACTGCACCCTTTTACGTTTTGTCATGAAATTATGAGTCTGAATATGAAAACAAATTTTCACTATAACTTTCATACCTGTTGTGAAAAAACGTAATTAAAAAAATAAAAACATTCGTCACCATCATTGTTCACTTTCTGCCATTCTTAACTGTTTTAAAAAAAAAAAAAAATGTATTATGTTTAAAAATTCATATTGACTATTATATTTTATGAAAATAGTAAAATTCTTGTCAAAACTTGATTTTTCCTCACCTTTTTTGTTCCCTTATTCCTTTTTTAAATTTTTTTTATAAAATTTTGCTTATGAGTAAAAAAAATATTTTCCTAATAACTATATAAAGTAACGGTTATTCATGAAATAACTATTTTGACAAAACATGATTTGTCATGTAACCTTTTCATTTGTCATTCATTTAGTGCACTTATTAGCGGTTATTCATGAAACTATGCTAATTAACATAAAAATTCCTATTTTCCTAACACATCAACACATTTTCATCATATTTTTATGCTGAAAAGTCATATTTTTGCCAAAACTTGATCTGTCATATAACATTTTTCGTTCTTTTATTCCACGTTTTAATGGTTTGTAATGCAATTGTGCTTATGTATATGAATATGAATATTTTCATAATAACTATCTCTTTTTTTAAAGTCTTAATTTTGTCAAAACATGTTTTGTAGTGTCAGTTTTTTGGTTTTTGTTCACTTATTGCCATTTTAAACGGTTGTTCATTATAATTATGAATATTAACATGAATATTTTTATCACAACTATTGCATTTTTATAACAAAAGTCATATGTAAATTAAATGTAAATTAATATGAAAATGTATAATTATAATAAAAATAATAACTTTGTCATGTCATTTTTCAGTGACTTTTTACAGATTAAATTTTTTTTTCTAAAATGTAGGTTCGCAACACGAAAATAAATATTTTTATTATAACTATTATGTTATGAAAATAGTAATTTTTGTCAAAACCTATTTTATGTCAGTAATTTTGTTAACTTATTGCACAATTTTAAATTTTATTTAATGAAATCTTGCTTATTGTCAGGAATTCCCCTTCGGCGGCCATCAAACTTCAGCATTCCCCAAAGCACCTCGCTCCTTCTCCCGTGCGTGCCCCACCCGCATGGAGCTGCTCGCAATCAGGCTTCAATATAAACCCCCCATTCACCACTCATTCGGAGCATAGGGGACTATATGGAGTCAAATCGAAGAGCGTCCCTGTGAGCTCTTCTCTGTCCCCGAGTGTCCCCGTGAGCTCCTCTCTGTCCCCCAGCATCCCCGTGAGCTCCTCTCTGTCCCTGAGC
Source organism: Silurus asotus (assembly GCA_024362625.1). Lineage (NCBI taxonomy): Eukaryota > Metazoa > Chordata > Actinopteri > Siluriformes > Siluridae > Silurus > Silurus asotus. The sequence continues at coordinate 2,805,221 of MU535325.1, read as the reverse complement.
ATCCCCGTGAGCTCACTCCAGCTTCCCGAGGAAAGCTCAGCTCAGCTCCAGAGCTTCCAGAAGAGCTCAGTTCAGCTCCTGAGCATCCCCAATCGCTCCACTCCGCCCAAGTTGTCCCCAGAGCACTCAACTCATCTCTGAGACTGCGAAAGGGACGCCGAACGGCTACCCCCGGGCTCCACCAAAGGGAACAGCTTGCCACACAGTCTTCCCGAAGGCGACGGTGTGTCGCAGAGTTCCCCTGAAGGTGATGCCACGCCTCAGAGCTCCTCTGATGGCGGCGCCTCGTCCGCAAGTAGGGATGGCTTGGCAGTCTCTAGGCCCTCGGAAAAGAAAGACCAGCCCAGGTCTGAGTGGAAACTCCATCAGTTGGCTGGACCTCTCTGAGGAGGAGGCCGTGGAGGAAGGCCCTGTGGAAAGCTTCATCACTGTCTGAGGCCCCTATTGACAGCCACAGGATGTTTCCAGAGCAACCGCAGTACCAGAGACATCTAAGGGTAATCCCATAGACCCGGGTTTCACCGAAAGTGATGTCTCGCTCATGAGCTCCTCTCACGGCGACGTTTCGCCCCTGAGCTCCCCGGAAGGCGACATCGCACCCATGACCTTCGCCTCCAGGCTCCGCTGAGGGCATAGCTTCGTTCCCGGTCTTCGATGAGGGCATGGTTCAGTCTCCAGTCTCCATCAAGGGTGTTGCCCCGTCTTTGGTCTCCATCCAGGGGGTCTCCCACCCAGTAAGCCCCATTGAGAGCCTCACCCTGCCTCTGGTGGCCGCCAAGTGTGTCGTCCAGTTACAGGTCGCCGTGGTGGCCGTTTCCGAGCTCCAGACCTCTGCCAAGGACTCCGCCCAGTCTCGGGTCCAGACCTCCGTGGTGGGCATGTCTCCGCTCCTGGTCTCCATGGGGGTGGTCTCGCTGCTTCCGGTTTCTGCTGTGGGTGTCTCTTAGCCTCCAGTCTCCCCTGAGGGGATCTCTCCGCCGAGGGCATCAGCCTGCTCCAGAGCTCCATGGAGGACGTCTCTCCGCCTCCGGTCTCCGCCAAGGGCGTCACTCCGCTCCAGGTCTCCAGGGGGGTCGTCTCTCCACCTCCTGTCTCCGCTGAAGGGCGTCGCTCCACTCTAGGTCTCCATGGGGGTCTTTGATCCGCCTGCTTTGCCTTATATTAAAGCCTGTATTTTTCTTACTCCCTGTCGCATCCTGCATTTGGGTCCTTAATCACCAAGTCACCTGAGCTCACTGACAGAATAATCTGGCCTTGAATTGTGTCCCATGACTCTCCGACAGTGCAATATGTGAATGAACATGTGACAGGACAAATAATGTTTTAACAAATATGTTACTTTAAAAAAATTATAGGTATTATTAAAATGTATGTTTATATGTATATGCATAATTTCATAATAAATTGTTAATGCATGTAATAAATCAACGAAAATAAAATATGACAAAAATATGACTTTTTCATAAAAATCTATTTTTAAAATATACATTTTCGCTTTTATAATAATAATTTCATGAAATGCAGTTAGAAACTGTAAAACAAATTATACGAAAATAGTTTAAATTATAATGTCATGATAAACCATTATTAAGTGCAATACTTAAACGAAAAACTAAAATGTTGACATGACAGCACATTTTCACAAAAAGAATATTTTTTTAGCTAATTATTGCTAAAATAATATATCAACAGCTTATTTTTGGCAAAGCCGTGTATGTGCTGTGACACTTTCAGCTTGTAGGTGCTGAAATTTCAAAATATTAATTTTCTTATTCATATGACTAATTTTATGACAAAGCATTTTTTGATAAAATACAGACATTTTTATAATAATATGATTGTTATTGTTAAAATATAAATTGTTTATATTCATAAGACTAATTTCGTAAATGTTAAAAAGTGCAATGAGTAGATATGACTAATTTAACTTGGCAAAACCTTTTCATAATAATGAGTTGTTTATAAAATATGAATATTCATATTTATTAGCATAAGCAAAATTTCATGAAAAAACTTTATAATATATAATATTTAATATAATATAAGTGAATGAGAAACAAAAAAGGAACGTTTTGACAAAAATTATGACTTTGTTCAAAAGAACAATGCATAATCTCAAGAAAAACTGTTGAAAAGTCTAAAAATACAATGAAAAAGCTGATAATTCAAATCATGTTTTGACAGAAAACTACTGTTTTCATTAAAATATGATAATTATAATTAAAATACGAATTTTCTATTTCATAATAATTATGTAAGGAAAAAAATGTTAAAAGGTGAAGTAAGTAAACGCACAACGAAAATGATGCCATGACAAAGCATACTTTTTTTTTATATTTATAAGCATAATTTTAGAAGCACCATGGTAAAAAGTAAACAAAAAATATAATTACATGACAAATCATATAATAATAATATTTTACATAATATTAAAAAGTGAATTTTCTTATTTATATGCATAATTTGATGAAAAAGCATTAAAACGACAAGTTTTATGATCATAATGTAATACAATATGCAACACGGAACTAAAAAGTTTACATGATATGTAAAAGTGATGTGAAAATTCATGTTTGGACAGAAATATGACCTTTTCATAAAAATACGATAGTTATTATGCAAATATGTCTTTTTTTTTTATTTTATTTAATATTCATGAGTAGAATTTTAATATAAAATTATTTAAAACGTGCAACGTCATGTTTAGCTATAACATAGGACATTTGATACAAATTTGACTTTAAAAAATATATATAAAATTTAATGTTTATAGGCATAATTTCTTAAAACTGTTAAAAAAAGTCAACAGAAAAAATACCTAAAAAAAATCAAGTTTTGACAAAAAATGTCTTTCGAAAAAAAATAAAAAAGTTATTATGAATATAAAGGGTAGTATTAATCATTCATAACATAGTTTCCTGATAAACTGTGAATGTACGAAAATTGTTTAAAAAGTATTAATTTAACAGCTCATGTTATATAAATGTTCATATTCATAATCATAATTTCATGACAAAACAGTTAATACTGCAAAAAGTGAATGGAAATGGTTTAGAAAGTCAATAATCATCAAAAAGGTATCAACAGCTTATTTTTGGCAAAACCGTGTATGTGCTGTGACATTTTCAGCTCTTAGGTGCTGAAATTTCAAAATATAAATTTTATTATTCATAAAACTAATTTCATAAAAACCTTTGAAATGTGTAATAAGTGAAAGAAACACGAAAATGGTGACATGAAAAATCATGTTTTGACAAAAATATGAAATTTTTTATAAACAAATATGATTGGTATTGTTAAAAATATAATTTTCTTATTCAAATGGATATAATTGATAATCAACATGACAAAGCATATTTTGACAAAATAATGACCTTTATTATAAAAATATACATTTCCATACTCATTGAACATAATTTCACGAATGAACCATAACAAAGCCCAATAAGAGTACGAGAAACGAAAAATGTACCTGCCAAATCACATTTTGACAAAAAATATGCCTTATTTAAACAATAATATAATTTTGTAATGAATGAACATAAATGTAAATTTTTATAGCATAATTTTGGAAAAAAAGGTAAATGATACCTCCTCTTCACCTTCTCTCTCTCTTCTGCATAAAAATCCACTCCCAGTATTCCACATGTTATCTGTCACACGTCTTTTTTGTTCTGGTGTTGTAATGGTCCATGACTCTGTGTTTTTCTTTCTACCACCAGTTTCTTCCAATTTACCTTTCTTTCCATATTGCTTTCTCATCTTCTGTAAATCTGCCTTTACCTCCCTATAACAATCTAAAGGCAAGCTTTCCTCTTTACTTGTATTTCTATCCCTTACATCTAAATCAACATTACCTTCCGTCCGCATTTCTCTTAAAACCTCCACCGTTGCTTTGAGTATTGGAAATCATCCCTTAGAAGGCGCATGTGGGGGTTTCTCCTCTCTAACCTTTTTATTTTTACTAACTCCTTCTTAAAAAAGGCCAACACCTCTCTCACTTGCTGTCTTTTTAATTCTCTTCCCACACTCTTTATATTTATCAATGCCATCTTGTCTTGTAATTCTTTATTAAAGTTTCCATTTTTCCACACAATGTTACATCAAACGGCCATTTCGTCACTAGACTTAGTTCTCTTTTGCCATTTGTCTGAGACCTTATTTACAAGATCTTTACACAATGGATAATTTAACACTAAGGTTTCCACAGGAGAGGCTGCCATTATGTCCTGTAGACTCTAACACCACATCTCTAACCTTAATGTTCTAATGCAGCTGTTTTATTATCATTAAACTTATTACAATGGTATATATATATTTTTTGACATACAACAGTATGTTTCTCATATAAAGATATATATATTTAAGCACTGAGAGCTCTCTCGACCAATGGTACTTTTTATAAGCACAGACTAATGCATAACCCATACCAGTCTATGCTCATACTTCCTGCTGCTCTCTTAGCAGCAAACATAGACAAATGCATTGCTTATTACTAGCTACTTTTATGTACTTTTTACATACCTCAAAACCCACTTAACAGTACAGTAGTCCAGTGCATGCATTTATTCCCTCACAGTGTTCTTTAAATTAGAGGGGTCTCGACAAAGGGTGCAATTGGGTCTCGGACACCCATGGAGGGTGCCGTCACACTCCTGAATCCCCCAAGGGTGTCACGGCACTCCTGGGTCCTGTTAAGGGCACAGCCATATCCCAGAGTCTGTATCAAACCTCTGCCGAGGACATCGCTCAGCCTCTGATCTCCGCAGAGGGCGTTGCTCCACCTCAGATCTTTGCAGAGGGCGTCTCAGACCTTGCCTGACCGCAAGGATGTCTCAGCCAGCGGCAGTTCGCAGCAAGCTCCGCAGTTCCCACCACTGGCACCCGACCTTCCGCTGATCTTTGGTGGTGCGGGCTGGTCCAAGACTTCCTTCTTCCAAATTTCTTTCTTTGACCCTGGACGGGTGGCAAGACCCACCTCGGAGTGCCTTGGCCCACCTGGCGAGGTGGGTTTGGGGCATCAGGTGTCGCCAGTGAAAGGGGGGTAATGTCAGGGCTCATCCTGCCACGCCTCCCTCTGTGACTCTCAGCCGCTCCTGGCGCTAATTCGACGACACCTGTCCCTCGTTTCCAGTACCCTTTATAATGTCCCGTTCTGACCTCAATCGCTGTCAGATCTACCGGACCCCTGAAGGCCAACATTCCCTACGGGTTCTTGCTCCAAGTTCCAACTATATGGATTATACTCGTTTTACGGCTCCTACCCACTTTACGGATTATCCCCGCAATACGGATCCTACCTGCTTTACGGATTATCTACGCATTGCGGATTATACTCTCTTTACAGCTCCTTTCCGCATTACGGATTATACCCGCATTACGATTCATTTTTCCAGACTCGTGTTTATGTTCTTACCTTAAAAAAAGACTATGATTGAGTCACTCCTGCTTCCTATGGGTGGTCACTACCCTGACACTATCTTACATGTGCCAGTCTATTTCACCCTGCACAGCTGTTCCAGCCCTCAACGCATGTCTCTTTCTTTTTGAAAAAGTACTTCCTCGCATCCCCATGTGTGTGTTGTCTGCAAATGGTTGTAGCTACACTTTACCAGTACTCCCTGTTGTGATTTGGTCAGTTGTTCTGTTTGTTTACACTACCTTTTCAATTAGTGCCTAAGGGGGGAATGTATAATTTATAACATAGATTTGGTAAGGGGGTGTGACATCGGCATCACGTTGTGTTCAAAAAAACAGGCAAGTGCTCCGATTGCGACAGCAAGGCGTGTTGTGGAAAGCTGCAGCGCACATGCCAGCGGGGCAAAGCGGCATAACGAGGCACGGCTGGAAGCTTATAAGAATAACGCCAACTCTCCACGCTCATCAAGGAGACTGGGGAATATAAAAGGAGCCACGAAGGTGCATGGAGAGAGGAAGAGAGAGGATTTCCAGACATTCCGGGTGTGTGTGTGTGTGTGTGTGTGTGTGTGTGTGTGTGTGTGTGTGTGTGTGTGTGTGTGTGTGTAATAATTTAATACATAATACTTTAAAGTTTAAACTTTATGCTCATTTAGGAATACAGAATGCACACTAACTGTATAGGTGCAATAAAAGATTGGTTGGATTTTTATTGACCAGCACATAATAGCTGAGTGAAATGTTCTGGGTCAGATTGACCTTGAGAAAAGAGGTAATACTTAGGAAACCCCAGGCCTGATCAGCAAAATCTTCACAGGCTTGCCCAGTAAGATCCTTACATAAACAGTAGGTAAGGTGGGTCTGAAATCCACACAGTCATTATCAATATCTGGAAATGGGTTCGCATCAGGGAGGTATCTGTTGTTTGGGTAGAAGCATCAGAGACCTGGGGGAAACAATCCAGCCAGTAGGATGACCACAGTCTTGGGTAAGGTGGAGCTGAAGGAGACAGCAAAGTGTCAATAAAAAAGCAAATTCAGCATCCATGTTTTTGCAAAAAATGGTCGATATCATCTTTTAAGAGAGGTCATGGTGTCTACCCAGTCAACATTTTCATGTGGGCCCCATGCGAGTTTTTTAAGAGCTGTCACTTGGGCCCTGCATGGGCAACCCAAATAAGGCCCAGAGAAATTTGTCCATCGGCTCCACATGGGCCCCATGTGTGTTAGCCCAGAGGGGCCACTGATGGGTCCATTCTGGGCTCTAAGTGGGACCCGTATAGGTGTTCTTTATATGGGCCCATTTGGGACCCAAATAGGTGTTAAAAATGGGGCCAAAGTGGGCTACAAAAAAGACCCTTATAGGGCCCACATGACTCAATCATGGGTCAACCCACAAATGGCCCCTTTATGAAGTTGTACTGGGACCACAGTGGGTGAGATTTCGGTCCCATTTATTAATTTCATCATTGATTTCTCTGGGCGAACTTAATGTGCTACAGTTTTACATTGTAACTTTGAAATGGTTTGACAGTGAATTTTCCATAAAAAATCCACTGTCAAACCATTTCAAAGTTACAATGTAAAATGTCACAATGTACAATGTACAATGTCTTGTTTACTTGAATTAATTTGAATTAAATGTGATTTACACATTCTGAGTTGAAGTCATTTATTTTTCAAAGTTCAAATACTCAGCAATGTAATTTTAAACATAAAGCAGCACATACAATCAACTAATATTAGTTCTTTTTTTGGCCAGGCACAGTTTTACATTGTAACTTTGAAATGGTTTGACAGTGGATTTTCCATAAAAAATCCACTGTCAAACCATTTCAAAGTTACAATGTACATTGCTGAGTATTTGAACTTTGAAAAATAAATGACTTCAACTCAGAATGTGTAAATCACATTTAATTCAAATTAATTCAAGTAAACAAGAAACAGGAATAAAATAATTACTAGTAAAATAGTTCACTGGTGGGTCTATGCAGATTCCTCAGCTGCACACCTACAAAACAGTAAAGAAAGAGAAGACACAAAAGGCAATTTAGTAAATTTTAAAATACTACCATTCACAGCAGCATAAAAAAAACATGCATCAATATAGTTAAGACATATCCTAGAATCTCATCAGTGAATTGTGCCCACCTCTGCCTCACACAGTAATAACTTATGCCGGGGGAACAGTCATGAAATACAAAACCTTTGAATGTAACAATTAAAATATCAACCTTGCGTCTGAACTTGACTCTTAAACGAATATTTGGCCATTGCTAAAAAAAAAAACAGTGATTAGAACAATAATTCTGATCAGCTGAAAGATGTAAGTGACACCTAGGATCACGGTGGCCCAGAAAGTTCAACGCACTGCAACTGAATAAAACATATGCAAATAGAAAAAACACCAGCAAATTAAGAAAACATCTTCATCAGCTAAACAACGCATGCTGCAAATCCTCACAACACAACTAAATACAGAAACGTCCTGCAAATCCTCACAACACAACCAATTAATTTGCACTGCAAATAGAAAATTTATGTTTATTTTAACATCCTGATCATGATTCCTTGGCTTTGCCAGTTAACATATTAACATTTTACAGTTAATTGTGTATTTCATCAGATTATTTAGGATAATAATATTCAAAAGGCCAAGGCATCATAAACAATGTTAAAATTAACAAACAACTCACCTTTCAGGCCATCGACAACACCACTGACAAATAAACATTGAAAAATAAGCAGTCCCAAACAGGTTTGTCACTTGTTGTGGTCCCCGTGAAACATTCTGATCTGTACTATTTGGTTGTGTTGTGAGGATTCGCAGAGTGTTTCTGTACTTGGTTGCATTGTGGGGTGTTTTTTTTTATTTTTATTTGCATGTGTTTTCATAAGTTGCAGCGCATTGAGGGCGTCTCAGCCACCATATAGGATGCCTTGAGGATAAGTAATTTTTAAAGATATTTTTTTATTTCAGGGTGGAGTATTTCCTTAATTAAACAGAGGCAAAAAACAGTGATCAGGATAAAATATTATTATTTGTGCAGCCGTAGCTATAAGTTATATGACTCACACTTCCGGCTGTACTGCCCTCCGATCATGGTCCCGCTGGGCTCTCAAAGCAAGGTTGCCTTCTCTTTCTCTTGCATTTGTGAACCATTTACCAAGCGCTTTCTCCAGCTCTTTCTTACTGACAGTTTTCAGCAAAGGGTTCTGCTTCAGGCTACCTGTAAAGCACAAAAATTCATATAAAGTAGCATGCTACTGCATCACCCAGGGCAAACCCGTTATCTGTATGTATAAAGCATGTAAGTTACATGGGCATAAGACTATCAGAACTAAAAAAATAATTAATTAAATAAATAAATAAATAGATAAAAATCACAAGGTTGTAAACACCTCCTAATCCACTATTTGCACAAACTGTTAACTGCTTTGTTTTGAGCAAGGGCTTCATGTTCCCATTTTCAAAGCGAGCGTTTAAAATGCCTCACTCCCCAACGAGCTCAACCTCTACACTCGTTTCGGCAAGGGGAACATGGAGCCCCTGCTTAAAATTTGCCTATCACCCAAATAGATCAACTGAGAACGCCATTTCCACTGTACTTCATTCTGCCCTGACTCATTTGGATAACCCTGACACCTATGCCAGGATGCTGTTTGTTGACTTCAGCTCAGCTTTAAATACAGTTAGCCCTTCCAACAACTTGGCATCAGCACACAACTCTGCAATTGAACTGAGTCTGTTCGTCTGAACACTGTCACCTCCTCCAGTCTCACCATCAGCACTGGGGTTCCTCAGGGATGTGTATTGTCTCCACTACTATACTCCCTTTTCACCCACAACTGCATACCTGTCCATACCTCAAACAGCATTATAAAGTTTGCAGACAACACCACAGTGGTAGGCCTGATCGAAGGTAACAACGAGACGGCTTACATGGAGGAGATCTAGCACCTAGTCATTGTGAATTTCAGACATGCTGGCAATCAAACTCATCCTCCAATTCACATCAACAGAACTGCTGTTGAGCGTGTACCCATCTTCAAGTTCCTTGGAATACACATCGCTGAGAATGTCACCTGGTCTCTGAACTTGTTTATCCTGATCAGAAAGGCACAACAGCGCCTATATTTTATTAGTCCCATCTGTGCTACAGGATACTGTGAAACTTTTACCGCTGTACCATTGAGAGTATCCTCACAAACTGCATCTCAGTGTGGTACAGCAGCTGCACAGCTTCAGACTGTAAAGGCCTTCAGAGGGTGGTGAAAACCGCCCAACAAATCATCGTTATTGAACTACCGATGGGGCGAGGGGCATCATCAAAGGGTGAGGGGCATCATCAAAGATCCATCTCACCCCAACCACGGACTGTTTACACTTCTCCTATCGGGCGGACACTACTGTTGTCTCAAAGCCAGAACAAATAGACTGAAAAATAGCTTCTTTCCCGTGGCTGTTTCTGCCCTGAACAGCTTGTATGGTGTTAACAATCACCACTGCACTGTCACTTTTCTTCTGTGTTTTGCACTATTTTGCACCACTTTAAAATCATGCATCCTTGCACCACCCAAAAACCTAAATACTCGAATTTGTCGGTCTGCACTGCACAGCTTCAAGTCAAACACATCTCAGTTCATGGTGTTCATGCGCATGCGTGAAGCCTTTGAGCTTGAAAGGGGGAGCCTGACTGACTTTTTAAACAGCGCAAAATTACATTATCTTTAATGTAATCATGACGTATCATATTTTCAGTAATGTTTAGAAATAATATAAATATGAACTTTTTTTTATCACCTCCACCTATTCTCTGTGTATTGCATATACACATGTTATAAAGGTAGTGAAAGAGAAAGATTAGGCCACAGTGTTTTTACTGTTTTAACCTCCTGTTATCATGAGGACACTATATAGAGAAAACACGGGTGAAAATGGTTTGAAAAGTCGTTATTTCCACATTTTAGTAGACAATTTCCTAGTTATTTGCCAATCGTTAAGAATTTTCAGTTATCCACAGGTGTATATCTCGGAGGTAAACCAGTTCAATCTCAACACTTACCCGCATTATATAGTGCCTGTAACTTTAATCACCACAAATCTTTCAAAATTTTTTATTAAATAAAAGCAACAGTAAAATATGAATAATTTAAAACAATACATAATTTCTTACAGTGACAGAGATATGTCAGTGTCAGGTTATCCAGGTCAGGTCAGCTGCTCCATTGGTAGTGAGTAACGACCATTTCTTTAGAATCAGAAGGCAGGAGCACAGGAGCCAATGAGAGACTCTGTGAGCTGCACAATTTATTATTATTATTTTTTAAACTAAATGTTATTGTTAATATTTATAATTTTTGTTAATCTATTGATCTTATAAAACATGCAAAAAAACATATCAATTGAATAATTGAATGATAGATTTCTTTTGACAAATATAGCTAAATATAGCCCAAATACTATATTATTAAATGTGGCCCATACAGGGCCCTCGAATAAACAAAATGGGCAACCTAATTGGGGCCCACAACCCTGACTAAGCTGGGGCCAACATTCAGCCCATCAAAGTGCCCACTCTGACCCCATGCCCACGTGATCCCCATATAACCCAGATTAAACTCATGTGAAATATTACTTAGAAATATTGCTAAAATTAAAAATATGATGTCGTTACAGGATGCAGAAAAACTAGTTCATGCTTTTGTTACTTCTAGATTAGACTACTGTAACGCTTTACTGTCTGGGTGTTCGAGTAAGTGCATAAATAAGCTTCAGTTAGTCCAGAATGCAGCAGCGAGGGTCCTCACTAAATCTAGGAAATATGACCACATCACCCCTGTCTTAATCAGTGTACACTGGCTATCAATTAAATCTCGCATTGATTATAAAATACTACTACTGACATATAAATCACTTAATGGTCTTGCACCGCAGTATCTGAGTGAACTCCTGTCTCTCTTATAAAGCCCCACAGTTATGGAACAGCCTTACAATCAGTGTTCGGGACTCGGACACAGTCTCAGTGTTCAAGTCGAGGTTGAAAACATATTTATTTAGTCAAACCTTTTATCAGTAGATTTTTCTTAGGTAAAGGCTCAGATCTGGAGGGAACATGGATATAGAGTGTTTGGTGAACTGGTATATTTGTATGCTGTCGTCCCCTCACATTCACACGTTCACTCTGGTTTGTTGACGGTGGTGTGGTGGGTCGTCTCCTATCCCAGAGATCCCTCATGTCTGTGTTACCTTCTGGTTCTCCCTTTTAGTTATGTGCCAGAGTCCAAACTGCACAGTGACATTAACTTTCACACACCAATAGGGACACCTAATAATCCATATCCTTCTCTCTCTCTCTCTCTCTCTCTCTCTCGGTCGAGTTAAACAGTGACCCCTCTCCCCTCCGTGGATCTTCACACTTCTGTGCAGCTTGGGACGGTATCTCATCAACACCCGGAGTAGAACAGGTGCTTTTGAGGACGGACTGAACTGTAGTTGGTGTCGGCGGTCTGCTGCACTGACTCGGGAGTGCAGTTTTCTTCTGATCGTCATCACTGTACCCCACAACATTGTATATCTGCTTCAAATGGACATTTGGTGCAACCCAGATGAGGATGGGTTCCCTCTTGAGTCTGGTTCCTCTCAAGGTTTCTTCCTTTTGCCATCTCGGGGACAAACATACTTACAAAGAACATATTTAGGTTTAATCACCACATTATCTGTGTAAAGCTGCTTTGAGACAATGTTCATTGTTAAAAGCGCTATACAAATAAAAATGAATTGAATTGAATTGAATTGAATGTGCGGCCCACATGGACATGTTGGCTGGCTAATGGAATACAGCACTGTGCAGGTATGTGGCTGACTGAAACAGCACAACATGTTTACGATAGGTACGAGCGGTAAGAAATGCCCGCAGCTGATGAGACAAATCAGTGCTCTTTTAGTTTAGTAAAATAAAAACTTATGTTAATGACAAAAACGGCAGAATACAATGGCCTAGCAAATATGGATCAGGAAAGCATGTATTTAACTCTAAAAAAAACTGTTAAATTGTTTGGACAATAAGAATTACAGTCCTACCAAGATATATGCAGATAACCAGGGGGCTAGATCACTGACTAGGAATTCAGTAACCAGGCAGAGATCCAAACATATAGATGTAAAGTATCACTTCATTTGTGAGGTACTCAGTACAGAGAAAATAAGCATTGAGTACTGCTCATCAGAAGACATATTGACAAAACTATTAAATATACCTTTGACTTTACTATTAAAATTAAGGGCTTAAATGGCTCATTTTGTAATTTTTGTAATTTTGTAATTTTCATTTATTAATATTTGTGGGTTCTTTGTGAGAGCTGTTTGGGGGGTGGGGGTTTGAGATGCTGACTGCTAGAATGGTACCACCTTTGAGGTAAGTATACATATAAGTATATATATAT
>MU535325.1:2767264-2789627 GCA_024362625.1 Silurus asotus | reverse complement strand
TATATATATATATATATTATATATTTACTCAGAATTTTCACTACTGTTTTGGCATTTTCTTTAGAACATGGAAAAGCTTCTACCATTCCAATCGATATTTCAATGGGCCTATTGCAGGCATATGTGTGTATGTACATGTGTAATATCAACCTGTAGTTGCTCAGAGTTTTCATAACCATGCATGTGCATGTGCTATGCTTGGTTAAGAGATTAATAGGTATATGTTGTACCTGATGTGTAAAATGTAAAACCAAAGGATATGAGAGATATGTTTTCGGGAGTTATGCACAGGGGCAATAACCCCAACTGTAAACCCCACAGCAGAACCGGAGTGTTTAAAAACATAGAGATTTACTGTAGTCTGGCTGGCCCAAAGCAGGAGCCATGCACACGGCTTTGGAAAAGAGCATCATGATATTTCAATGTACTGCAGAGCTCATTGTTGTGAGAGCAGTCTGGAATCCACTTATGACAATAGTTAATTAATACCAGAAAGTTAAATGAGCCTGTATAGTTGCAGGAAGTTGGGTATTATAAGGAACAAACTTATTTAAAATAAACAAACTATAGATTAGTTTATTTATAAGAAACACACTTATAAATTCTTTTTTACTGCTTTGTCTAAGTTAAACTTCTTTGTAAGAATGTCTATTGTTAAAAGTGCTGTACAAATAAAAATGAATTGAATTAAATTGAGTGTCCGGATATGGCTGAACGTCAAGGTATTGAGTCTATCTGGAGCGCTATGGCCTGACCAGCCTGGTGGGAGAGAAGAATAAGCAAGGTTACCACATATTGGGTAGAAATTATTGACCGTGTCTGCACCACAACCAGGGAAAGAGGGAGAGCAGGTCAGCATGATGAGGCATTAGAGTGGGTTCAATTACTATATTAGGACAAGGGAAAGTAGGTAGATGTCCAAGATGTTGTGGTAATTTAAGCGTCCACTATTTAAATCAGGGGTGTCAAACTCAGACTGTTATTATATTTGGCCCACGAGATCATATCAAATGTGTATTAGAGCTGGCCCACCAGTATATAGCACATACAAAGCTAATACTACATTTAAGTCCAGTGTAGACACACGCTCAATTTGAAGTACGACTCCGTGTTTCCATGTTTCCTCCCCGACACACTTCCCAACTCTGTGCCCAAGCTGCTCAAATACTCTCTATGTTCAGCAGCACATATCTATGTGAGTAACTGTTCTCTTTGATGAAGATGGACAAAACACCACTCAGGAGTCTCACTTATGAACACCTTCACTCAATCCTGAGAATTTCCTCAGCTCAGAGCCTAAACCCAGAAATGACACACTTGTATCTAAGAAGAGATGCGGGTATCTGGTTTGAACCAATGTGCATCAGAGTAAATCAGAGTGTAGCAAACTGAGCTTGAATAAATGTTGTCTTTATGCACTTTTTCTACTCCAAGGCCTGGACTTTTAATGGTTGAAAGATTGCTTTTCTTTTTTAATTGAAGGAAATTATTATTATTTTTGGTTTTGTTGTTGGCCTGGGAAAAAAGTTTTACATTAAAAAGGAATTTGAAAGTATATATATATATATGTGTGTGTGTGTGTGTGTGTGTGTGTGTGTGTGTGTGTGTGTGTTTGCATAATTTTCTTCTTTTTCTTTCGGCTGCTCCCATTAGGGATCCCCACAGCGGATCATCTGTCTCCATACCACCCTGTCCTCTACATCTGCCTCTTTCACACCAACTAACTGCATGTCTTCCCTCACCACATCCATAAAACTCCTCCTTGGCCTTCCTATTTTCCACCTTCCTGGTGGCTACATCCTTAGCATTCTCAATATAACAATATAACTCATGTCCCTCCTTTGCACATGTCCAAACCATCTCAATCTCGCCTCCCTCACCTTGTCACCAAAACGTCCAACATGCGTTGTCCCTTTAATAAATGTATTTCTAATCTTGTCGATCGTCGTCACTCCCAACAAAAACCTCAACATTTTCAGCTCTGCTACCTCCAGCTCCGCCTCCTGCCTTTTACTCAATGGCACTGTCTCTAATCCATACAACATCGCAGGTCTCACCACAGTCCTATAAACTTTCCCTTTCATTCTTGCAAATACCCTACTATCACAAATCACTCCTGTCACTCTTCTTCACCCACCGCACTCTGCCTGCACTCTTTTCTTTACTTCCCTAAAACACTCTCCATTACTTTGCACTGTTGACCCCAGGTACCTGAACTCTCCACCTCTTCTCCCTGCAACCTCACCACTCCACTGCCCTCCCTTTCATTCACGCACATGTACTCTGTCTTACTCCTATTGACTTTCATTCCCCTCCTCTCCAGCGCACATCTCCACCTCTCCAGGCTCTTTCCCACCTGCTCACTACTCTCACCACAAATCACAATATCATCCGCAAACATCATAGTCCATAACACTCCTGTCTGACCTCTTCCGTCAACCTGTCCATCACCACTGCAAACAGTAAAGGGCTCAGGGCCGGTCCTTGATGCATGTGTTTTTTTGTATAAT
The DNA here is from genome assembly GCA_024362625.1 of Silurus asotus. Classification (NCBI taxonomy): domain Eukaryota; kingdom Metazoa; phylum Chordata; class Actinopteri; order Siluriformes; family Siluridae; genus Silurus; species Silurus asotus. The sequence continues at coordinate 2,787,117 of MU535325.1, read as the reverse complement.
GTGTTTTTTTATTTCTATTAAACTTGGTTGTTCCAGATAGAATGTTTATGCAAAACTAAAGTTTGTTTCCATATAAAAAGGTTCAACATTAGATTAGAGATCGAGAGCCACATTTTTTTTACTGTGTTCCTGCAAAGAGCCACATTATACACATGGGCACATGAACATCACCCATCCCTTTCTTTGACACTGACACTGACACACACACACACACACACACACACACACACACACACACACACACACACACACACACACACACCTCTGCTCAGCCAGATTTATTGTAAATGTCACACACCAACATAATGACAGAAATTGTCTCCTACAGTTTTAAGACCACAGGCCAGTCATTTTCAACAATGAACATTGTGTGCACTGTCTCACACACACAAACTCTTAGTTTAACCAAGTCCACAAACAAAAATATAATAATTTACAATAGCGTTTTTCTTTTACTATAAATGTTACTGGACTTTTGGACTTTTGGATTTTTGGCATTTTTTCTTTTTTTTTTGAACAATCCCCTTCAAATCTGGTTCGTATTCCGTTGTTGCCACTCGAAGCAATTCTTTCACATGGGTGTCATGGGAGGCAGAACAGATCGATGCTTTGATTTCACGTGTTTCAGGGTAGAAAACACAGACTTTCTTTGTGGGGGGTTTTTATGTGCGTGTTCACTACGCTTGAGTTCAATACGGTATTTTCATCAAACGCGCATGTGCGTGAGATGAATATACCGCAAAGTTTCCCAGTAGGGGCAAGATCATTTAAGTCTTAAAAATACCGTATTGAACTCAAGCGAAGCGAACACGCACATAAAAAAAAAAAAACACAAACTTCGATATAAACGTAAGAGCCGCATGAAACCAGCCAAAGAGCCGCATGTGGCCCGCGAGCCGCGGGTTGGCCACCCCTGGAATAAACAGAGAGGATTAAGAAATAATACTATTCTTATAGTAGTCTGCAGAGGACATCTCAGTAACACGCACACACTCGAAGCATCTATAAAGAAGAGGTGCATCTCTCTTTTGCCAACTGATAATATACACAGCTTGTCTCTGTGGATTTCTTCTGCTGCTTAAGTTCTTTAATTCTGCCTAATCGTCTTCTAAATTCAACTGCTATTCCCTCTCCCATCATGTCTGCTCCTATACAGTGTGAAAGAGAATGATTACTGAACTGTGGTATATCACAGTGCACTGTGATAATCAGTGGTTCTTTCACCGAGTGGGTCAGGCAGGAAAAGAGCCTCTTGTACACATTGTCTCTGATTCTAAGCTCCTTTGCTTATGTCTCACTTGGAACTGATGCTCAGTGGTTGAACTTCTTTTCTGTAGTCAGGACAGTGTCTTTTTTTTTGTCATTTTGCTCCAACAGCCTTGTCCATAGTCCCTTTACTTGAGGTTGTTCTCCTGAATTTAGGGGTCTGGGCTTTTCCGGTTTAATCTTTCTATGAACACATTTTTGTCTGTCAGTGAAATGCTTGTTCCGTACTTCGCAGCTTTTCTTGACACGTCCTGCAGTTGTGAGGATGTCTGAAGAGTTGGCACAAAAAGGTCTGAGGAGTTGTCACTGGACCTCGATAGATGATGACAGAGGGGAACAGGAACCGATACATGTCTCCTAGAGAACTCATGGGGAGGTCAAAAGGCTATGCTTCTGTAACATAAAAAAAAAATAGTGATACACAGGGAACATGTACACACAATTAAGAGGGATCACCTCCAGTGGGACATTTCTTGATTCTGGTAGCATGAATCCACTGTGGAAAAAGGTCAGTTAATAATACACCTGTGCGTGTGATCGCGACTATTTCTGCTGGCCCCTCATATTTGCATTCACCCAATCACCTAGGTTTTAGAGATTTAATCAGAACAGCATCTTCCACCCGGAAGGGATGGGATGGTGTCACAGAAATGACAGGTATAGATTTAGAGATCTGTTCATAATGGTTTGACAGTGTGTCAATCAGGGCAGGAGAATACTCAGCGATGTGCACATCCAGATCAGCTGTACCTATTGCTGGTTTACCTTTTTCAGGGCGTTGGAAATGGTCAACCAAAAATAATTTCGTGTCGTGATAGGTGGACGTCTTTTCGCGGAGTCATTCTTATTTCGGCAAGGACTGCGGGTAGTAAGTCTACCCAATTTTTTGTTACCTGTAGCTTACATGGCCTTAGTCAGTTTGTCCTTAATCTTCTGGTTAGTTCTCTCTACGATACCGGAAGACTGAGGGTGATAGGGAATATGAAAACGCCATGACAGGGATAGGTATTTACATAAGTCCTGCATTACCTTCGCAGTGAATGGTGTTTCTTTGTCTGAACAAACACGTGAGGAACACTATATCTTGGTATAATCTCTTTGGCTAGGATATGTGTGATGACCTTAGGATCTTCTCGTTGACAAGGGAAAGCTTCAACCCACCTCGAGAATTTGTCTACCATCACCAGGAGATACTTAAATGGACCACAGGGAGGCATGTGAGTGAAGTCAATCTGCCATTCAGAGAATGGAGCAGTGGGTAGTGGGAGGCATTTGTGTTTCGCTGCACTCTTAGTGATGTTATTCCGGGCACAGATCAGACATTTAGATAAAATTTAGTCTATCATGCAGTTTAAGTTAGCTATACAAAAAAAATCGGTTAAAATCTTCCCTGACCCTCTTCATGCGCAATGTGTAACACCGTAAAACTCACGCACGAGGAAAGGAACACAGTGAGACGGAAGGCATAGGCGACCATCCACACTGTACCAAAGGCCATTGGAGGCCACGTAGGCATTGTGTGATTGCCAAAAGGCAAAATCATTCGGGGTGGGTAAGGAATGGACAGGTGACAAATGTAAATCAGGAATGAGAGCAAAGGAAAAGAGACAGGTATTAATAGGAGTGCTAAGAGAGGGGAAGAATACCTGAGCTTGAGCCGCACTTTTTTAGCTTACAAAGAGTAAGCTTCAACAGTGACATCAGGTAAGGAACAGACAGAGTAACCACACAGAAATTTACTGTCATACAGCTTTGAACATGAGCCGTCCACAAAAAGGGACTCACCCCTTTCTAAAGGAGTGGAAGACAAATCTGGCCATATACTAGTGGAGTGAATGACCTTGGAGCAGCAATCATGTGTGGTGTCATGCAGTATGTCATCTTGTGCATTAATCAAACGAGCAAGGGCATGACCTAAAGTGTCGAAAGAGGAGGTGGCCTTGATTTTCAAATTACTGGTTGAGCAAAGGATTGTTTCATAGCTGGACCTTCTCTGAGCTGTTATGTGTTATGTGTGTAAGTTCTGAATGACCTGTTTCACCTGATGTGAAGAATGCAAGACCATAGGATGAGACAACACTAGTTTTTCAGCATCTTGAACCATCACAGCACAGGCAGCCATCGCGAAGACACACAGGTAAACCCTGAGCCACGGTGTCAAGTGTTTTGGACAGGAACGCACATGGTCTCATGCCCCCCCATGCTCCTGCGCTAAGACAGCAGAGGCAGTTCCGTCCTGTTCACACGCATAAAGGTGAAAAACCTATGATATTTTGGAAGTCCGAGAGCAGGAGCTGAACACAGAGCTGACCGCAAAGCCTCATACGCCTTATTCATCTCAGGTGTCCACGTTAGCGGGTGCTACAAAGGATCGTTCTGTGAGATCGCAGAGCGGAGACGTTTGTCATGGAAAGAGCAGTCAGGTATCCATGGACGGCAGTATTTAATCTGTTCCAGGAAAGCCATGAGAGCATGCTTTGTGGAGGGATGCCTTGTGTTAAGAACGACCTGAATACGTTCTTTATAGAGCCGTTTGCTCCCTTGAGAGAGTTCAAACCCTAGGTATTTCACAGTGGTTCTACAAAACTAGAGTTTGGCTTTGGAAACCTTGAATTCTTTTCTTGCCAGATGATGCAGGAGGCACAGGGAGGCTTGTTCATCATCTGCATACTGTAAGACAACAGAGTCAGAGGGGAGGGCAAGATCACAGAGTGAGCAGAAAAGCCTGCTGGGGAATCAATGAAGCCTTGTGGCAGACGTGTCCAAGTATATTGCCGCCCCCTGTGCGTGAAGGCGAAAAGAGGCTGCGTCTGCTCTTCTACAGGAACGCTGAAAAAGGCAGAACACAAGTCAATCACCGAGAAGTGTGTATGATTGCATGGAATTAAAGCGATAATAGAGGCCCCATCGGGCACAACAGGTGCAACAGGAACCACAACATCATTTATTTTTCTCAAATTCTGAGTGAAGCACCAAGTGCCGTCCGTCTTAGGAACCGGATTAATGGGTGAGTTGTATGAACTCACACACGGCTTGATCACTGTAACTAACTCTTAGAAAAGAGTTAGTAAGGTAATGATTTTGAGCTCCATTTTGTTTGGTCTCTTCCGCCCTATACGGTATAGTCCTTTAACTCCGCCCCCACTAGTTAGTGTGACGCACATCATGGTAAAGGAAAGTCATGTCGCTTAAATGCTCTGAAATCGTACAAGGTTCTTAAGGAAAGTAAGGGTTAATTAAGCACCCAGCTGGAACGGGAACAAGGTACTATGATTGATTTGTTTAATGTGCACATGTATTAATATTTGGGTTAATCTATTTAACTGAAAAGAATTGTTTTAATGTGTTATTATTACTTATTAACTTACTAACGTATCACATGACACTCACATCTGTGACATCATCGTGTGACATCACAAAAGGGTTTCTTTTAAATGGCTATTCATGTTTATGTTTGTAAGAGCTGATTGTATCATTTGTTATCTATCTGTTCTGTAGCTCTTACGGTGTTTCACTAAGAAAAGGTTTCTCATCAAGGAAAGGTAGATTTTGTGTTTCGCAAAGAAAAGGCTGACGGCTGAACACAAAATAAAGGCTTTTTGAAACATCAGTACGCTTCAACATTGTCTGGCTAGGGGTTAGCTACAGTAAGAGCTTGACCCGCATCGATTCCAATAACTGTTGTCTACAACGGGCCACGAAGGGTCTTCACAGTGCCAGTTACAGCTTCTGCTACATCACTATCACAAGACATCAGCGTGGACTCATCAAGCTGCTTCCTCGCGCCTGACCTATACTTCGGACAGCAGTCTCACAGTTTCGGTGCAATGGTCAAGTACAACCACACTTACGGACATTGATGCAAGGTCGTGAGTATTAATCTACTATAGTACAACGATACGACGAGCAGCGGATGAACGGCTTCTCGGGCTGAAGAGCAACAAGATAATCTGTGATTATATTTGTGCCTATGCCTGTAGGCATCTACATGGACTTTGCCTAATTAAGGACATAGATTTTGGTTTTTGAATTTTGCATTCATCCACTTAGTTAACAGTGTTTATTGAGGATTTAACATTCACATTTCTCTCATTTGAATTTATTATTGTTGATAACTGGTTCATTGTAGTATTTACTCTGACATTTACAATAATTCTAGTGTCTATATGTTAATGTTCTGATATTTTAGGTTTATACAGTTCATATTCAGGGCTTTTCCATATCTCTTAAGGGGGTCTTCTTCCGCCATTAGAGTTAAAATTTAAAGTGATAATGTCACAGTCAGGAAATGAGATGGAGGTGGAGGAGCAGATAGCTAGTTAGTAGCATGAAGATTTACAAGGCAAATTTTCCAAGGATGATAATGCTCTTGAAGGTCCAAGACGCTCTGAACACACACGCCATCCTACAGAGAAGACGCCTGCGCACCAATTTGAAGACGCCAAAAGTAAAGAGAAAAAACTGTTTGCCATGTACGAACAGTGGAAGCTCCATGCAAGGAAGGCAAGAGATCAGCTAAAGACTTATATGTCAGAGAGTCAGCTCTGGCCTCTCATTCACAAGATTAAGAAAAGTAAAGAAGACATGATGAACATTTATTATGAAATTCGAAATCTCACCTCACCCTCCATCGACATAAGAAGAAGAGTTGATACGTGTGAAGCTGTGACCACAGAAATCATCAACATTGCATACAGCAAAGCTATAAATGAGGAAAGCGGGTTTGATGAGCCGCAGGAAAGACACCGCCTTCACGAACTACTTCGCCACGACTATGCAAAGTTTGTCTATGGATCTGCAGCTTCTTGGACAAGTCACAGCCAATCCGATCACTACTCCATAACTTCATCCATGATGGTAAAACATGTGGACGCAGCAGCTGAACTGGCAGTAAAGGAAGCAAATTATCAGATGCTGCTGGAAGAAGAAAAGCAAAAGGAATCTATAAGGGAGCTAGAGGAACAACAACGCAAGACACTAGAGGCACAACGCGAGATACTAGAGGCACAACGCAAGGCACTAGAGGCACAAAGGCGTAAATTGGAGTGATTACAGGCAGCGAAAGAGATAAGGGCCGCTCAAGCCAAGTTGAAGATCTACGAAAGGGAGACGGATCACAAGGACGCTATTTATCTCAAGAAGGAAAGGAACATGGAAGCAAAGAATACACCTGTAACAACAGTGCCCCTCTCTCAAGTTGCAACGCCCCATCATACAGACATTCCCTCTCTCACTCAGCTCTTTCAAGACAACATAGCCTTAAATAGGCTTCCTGTTCCTGAGCCATTTGTCTTCAACGGCGATCCCATACAATTCATTGAATGGAAGGCAGCATTCACTTCACTCATAGATCAAAGGGCAATCACACCAGCCGAAAAACTATACTACCTAAAAAAGTACGTTGGTGGCCCAGCACAGCAGGCTTTAGATGGCAACTTTTACCGAAATGACAATGAAGCATACCAAGACGCATGGGACAAACTAAATCGTCGATTTGGCCAGCCATTCGCCATTCAGAGAGCGTTTAGAGAGAAGCTCACCAACTGGCCGAGAATTCCATCGAAGGATGCTGAAGGACTGAGACGCTTCTCAGATTTCCTGAATGCTTGTCAAGATGCCATGCCTCATGTCAAGGGTCTCGACATATTAAACGACTGGGAAGAGAATCGGAAGCTCGTTCACAAACTACCAGACTGGGCAGCTTTAAGCTGAAACCGACAAGTCACGCAAAGTCTAAATGAAAATCAAGAATTCCCAAGTTTCAAAGAGTTTGTTTGATTCACGTCAGATGAAGCCGAGATTGCTTGCAATCCCATTACGTCCTTTCATGCCCTTCATTTGACAGATTCTATCACTGAGAAGAGAAACCTCAGAGATGTGAAGAAAACCAAAGCTAGTGTGTTTACCACTCAAATAGTAACTAAAAATGAAAAACACAAGTCAGAACAGGGGAAAGTTAAGGTTTCATGTATCTTTTGTCAAGATAATAGACACCAACTACATGCATGCTACAAGTTCACCGAGATGGTATTAGTTGAGCGACGCAAATATATAAAGGAATAGAAACTCTGTTTTGGATGCCTGAAACCTGGCCACAGCGTGAGAGACTGCCGTCATCGTCTTTTCTGTAACCACTGTAAAGGAAAGCATCCTACAGCCCTGCATGATGACAACTATAAAAGAGAAAGGACTACATCAGAACCAGAAACAAACCAAAGTGCTGCTGCAACATCACTCAGTGTAGCAGGTGAAGGCTCATCAAACACATCTATGGTGATACCAGTATGGGTTTCATCTAAAAATGATCCAACCACTGAGAAACTCGTCTATGCACTGCTCGACACTCAAAGCGATACTACCTTCATTGACCAAGAAGTGAGTGATGGTCTTAATGCTGACAAGGATCCAGTGAAACTGAAGTTGACGACTATGAGCGGCAGGGATACGGTGATCACAAGCGTAGGTGTCTCTGGGCTTCGTGTTAGAGGATATAGTTCTGCAGTTCAGGTCGATCTTCCGGTCACCTATACAAAGGACTGCATACCTGTCAACCGCTCTCACATTCCCACTTGTGAGACGGCTAAAAAATGGAGTCATCTGGCAGAAATAGTGGATGAAATACAACCACTAAAGAACTGTGTAGTAGGTCTTTTGATCGGCTACAACTGCTCAAGAGCTATGGCACCAAGGAAGGTCCTTTTAGGAGACGACGAGGAACCCTATGCTGTAAAGACTGATTTAGGATGGAGTATTGTAGGGCGCTCAATACAAACCCATGATGTGTTGAGCACACATCATCTGTGTCACAGAATTACAGTTAAAGAGCTACCTCAGTTAACTCCTACCGATGTCATTCGGGTACTTGAGTCTGACGTCAAAGATGGCAATGACGACAGCAAAATTGTGTCTCAAGACGACATCACATCTCTTAATATACTGGAGAAGGGAATGAGGAAAAATGTGTCTGGACATTATGAAATGCCTCTGCCATTCAAAACCAGACCCAGCCTGCCTGACAACAAAGGCTCAGCTATGACACGCCTCCTTCACCTTAAACGGAAATTACAACGGGTTAAAAGGTATAAGGAACATTATGTTGAGGTCATTGAGGAAGTCATTGGGAAGGGAGATGCTGAGCGGGTCAATGACGGTGGGAGTGAAGGGGAGAGACGGTACATTCCACATCATGGTGTGCATCACGCGAAGAAGCCAGATAAACTTTGTGTAGTGTTTGATTGCTCAGCCAGATCCAAAGGAACAAGCTTGAATGATCACCTCCTCTCTAGGCCCAATATGTTAAACAACTTAAGTGGAGTTCTTCACTTAAATCTAGCTAAGGAGAATCGTGACATCTACCCTCAAGGCTCGAGATTTGTTATTAGGGACCTTCATCGTACAAGGTTCTAAAGGAAAGTAAGGGTTAATTAAGCACCCAGCTGGAACGGGAACAAGGTACTATGATTGATTTGTTTAATGTGCATATGTATTAATATTTGGGTTAATCTATTTAACTGTAAAGAAGTGTTTTAATGTGTTATTATTACTTATTAACTTACTAACGTATCACATGACACTCACATCTGTGACATCATCGTGTGACATCACAAAAGGGTTTCTTTTAAATGGCTATTCATGTTTATGTTTGTAAGAGCTGATTGTATCATTTGTTATCTATCTGTTCTGTAGCTCTTACGGTGTTTCACTAAGAAAAGGTTTCTCATCAAGGAAAGGTAGATTTTGTGTTTCGCAAAGGAAAGGCTGACGGCTGAACACAAAATAAAGGCTTTTTGAAACATCAGTACGCTTCACCATTGTCTGGCTAGGGGTTAGCTACAATCACACCCTGTTGTAACAGAGAGGTCAAGATTTTGTCTATTTCCTGCAAATTATATTCAGAGAGAGGATACTGAAAAACACAGAATTTAAATGTTTTAGTTTGACTTCATAAGGAGGTCAATGAACCAAGCACACATCGTCCTTATGCCCCGCCCAGAGGAGAGATGGCTATTCTTCCAGTGAAGAAGGGAGTGGTAATTTCTGTGTGGTGGGGAGAAAACAGCCATTAAATGTTCATGTTAGAAAGATATGACAGAAGAGCAGAGTCAAGAACTGAAACCGTGAGTTTAGAGCCGGAGAAGGTGAGAGAAATGTGCAGCCTACTCATGAGATCTCAGCCCAAAAAATTAAACAGACAATCAGGCATAAAAACAAAACAATGCATAAAAGTCGTGAGGAATAGGGGGTACTTTCTGCATCTTCTAACAAAAGTTTGGAAGTGGTTTCACCCTTCTGTTTACAGTTAGTTACTTGAGAGAGATCTCTAGTGGCCTGCTGCCGCTGGAGTAGGGATTTGGTCAACTCCTTTTTTATCTTCAAGTGAGCATCTCGCTCAGCCCAGTGGGAAAGTCTCAATGAAACACACGAGTCAGCTTTCAGAGAGAAGTTCCAAAGTTTATTGTCTCAGACATGAAGATATACTTCCAAAGTGAAGGAGAGAAAGGGGATGTGCTGCCAGGTGTGTGTGTGAACAGAAGAGAAAGTTAGTAGAGACCACTCCACAAGGTCAATGTGTGTGTACAAGCAAAGTAACACATTCCACAAAAGGATAGTTCAGGGTCTGGTCAACAGAAACATACAAAAAGGTTATTCTAAAAGCATACAGCAGAATTATTATAACTACTAATGGCAACAAGATACATATTACCATACTGTGAGAACATAAAAACTGTTAATGATAATAACTCCACATCTGGTCATGTTATTCGTTTAGCAGAAGCAACAAAACGTGGATTAGCCATACCAAAAGGCAACAGTTTGGCTTTTCTTACAGCGTAAGCGTATAAAGAGAGGATGTAGACAAGAACTGAGTGTTCTGGGTCAACCTGATCTAGGACTAGTGATCAAGGATATCTTACAGTCGGCAAAAGTTTTCTATATTTCTGTCTTGCATAATGTTGCATGTATTCAACATTATACACACACACACACACACACACACACACACACACACACACACACACCCCTCTGTAGTGCTGTGCTTTGCATGCAGATGTTTTTTTTTTTTTTTGTGGTATTTTTTGCAGTTGACAAGAGCTTTTCACCAACACATAATCGACACGTAACCATTATTACTTTCTCCTTTTCCTCCACTATTTCGAAATAATAAGAACACTTCCATCACAGTAATGTAATTCTCTGGTTTGCCATCTCCGCTTCTGACCAGCTTCTGTTCCCGCGGCTCGCATGTATGAGTGCGCGATTTTACGTGTCTACGTTCATATTATTTCAGTATTTATTTTTTTATGCAAAATAATTTAACTGAAAATTAACTCGCAACTCAGATATGAATGTGTAAATTTATAAAATAGCGCGCTACTTTACTCGTTACTCCAGAAAAGTAATATTATTACGTAACGCACATTATGATAGGAATTCCCCTGCCACGCCCCTTCGACGTCTGTCAAACTTCGGCATTCCCCCAAGCACCTCGCTCCTTCTCCTGTGCGTGCCCCGCCCGCACGGAGCTGCTCGCGATCGGGCTTCATGGGGAACACCTGACTCCCATCGCTCATCACACCGCCAATATAAACTCTTCATTCACCCACACTCGGGGTCCGTTATTGCATGTTCGTGTAGGTTCATGTGTAACTAACTCTCAGAAAAGAGTAAATAGGGTAATCCTTTTGAGCTCCATTTTGTTTGGTCTCTTCCGCCCTATATGGTATAGTCTTTTAACCCAGCCCCCATACGGTATAATCCTTTGACTCTTCCCCCACTAGTTAGTGTGACGCACACCATGGTAATGGAAAGACATGTCGCTCTGAAATCGTACGAGGTTCCTAAGGAAAGGGGGATAATTAAGCACCCAGCTGGAACGGGAACAAGGTACTATGATTGATTTGTTTAATGTGTATATGTATTAATATTTCGGTTAATCTATTTAACTGTGAAGAAGTGTTTTAATGTGTTATCACTGCCACATCTGTGACATCATCACGTGACATCACAAAAGGGTTTCTTTTAAATGGCTATTCATGTTTATGTTTGTAAGAGCTGGTTGTATCATTTGTTATCTATCTGTTCTGTAGCTCTTACGGTGTTTCACTAAGAAAAGGTTTTTCATCAAGGAAAGGTAGATTTTGTGTTTCCAAAGGAAAGGCTGACGGCTGAACACAAAATAAAGGCTTTTTGAAACATCAGTACGCTTCACCATTGTCTGGCTGGGGGTTAGCTACATCATGTGCTTGTGTATAGGCGTATGCGCGGTTCCGCTACATATCTGTTTTCTCGGACTCCTCTCTCTCCTTCCGGATTGCACCCTGGATTACCCCGATCCTCCCGGTACGGCTGCATTTGTGTTCTCGTGTGGATTAAGTTTGTTTTTATTTTCCTGCCCAGCACCGCGCTTTCCCAAGCGATTACTCGTCCCGAGTAATATATACTTTCAGTTTGTGACTCTCCGTATCCGGTGTGGGTGTTTTGTGTTGGCTTTTGCCTTTCTTTTGGAAATAAACTTTGTTTGCTGTTACTACAGCTCCCGCCCCCATTTCCCACATAACACGTTACTTGTAACGCGTTACCCCCAACACTGATCTTCAGGGAGGCATCTTATTGGCCCCAAATGTATTATGCAGAAGGACAATGACCTCAAACAAACTACTCCCAGTGTAAAGAAGAAAAATAGTCCTGAAAATAGTGGTTTGGCTCTGACAGAGCCCTAATTACATCATTAAGTCTGTCTGGCATATCTGTGGTTTGTTCTCCGTGGTGTTTGGAACAACCTACCTGGAAAAAGATCCTTCAAAATCTGTACCTACAAGTGCCTGTCAAGTCAAATCAAATCAAATTTTATTTGTCACATACACATACATACAGTGTACGACATGCAGTGAAATGATTTTTACGATGGTCCAGCATGAGGGAACAGGATGGGGAGATAAATAAAGTATAAAAACTATATAAAATATATAAGAATATATAAAGATATGGAAAAAATGAAAAAAAAAAAGTGTATACAAAATATGCTTGTGGCAGTAAACAGTAAAACAGTAAACAATTTAAGGTGAATTATGTAATTGTCCTTAAAGTGTCCATGTGCGGTATGGTGTGGTATAAAATATAAAGTGCACTGTGCTGTGCAAGTGTTTGGTGAACTGGGATATTTGTATGCTGTTATCCCCTCACTCTCACACGTTTATTCAGGTTTGTTGACAGTGGTGTGGTGGGTCGTCTCTTATCCCAGAGATCCCTCATGTGGGTGTTACCTTCTGGTTCTCCCTTTTAGTCATGTTGCCAGAGTCCAAACTGCACAGTGACATTAACTTTTATACAACAATAAAGACACTTATTAATCCATATCCTTCTCTTCCTGACACCCTTCTCTCTCTCTCTCTCTCTGTCAAGGTAAACATGCTCCTGAGGCTCCAGTGACCACTGTTCCTGCGTCTCTCCCCTCCGTGTTTCTTCACACTTCGTCCAGGCCTGCCTTTGAATAGTGTTCTCTTAGACTGGAGGCCATTTTGTGCAGCTTGGGACGGTTTCTCATCAACACCTTGGGTGGTTCCATAAAATTCCGGAGTAAGAACGGGTACTTTAAGGAAGGATTGGAATGTAGTTAATGTCAACTGTTTGCTACATTGACTCAGGACAATTTTTTGCATCTGATCACCATCACTGCACCCCGCAACATCGTATATCTGCTATAACTGGACATTCGTTGCAACCCAGATGAGGATGGGTTCCCTCTTGAGTCTGGTTCCTCTCAAGGTTTCTTCTTAATGCCATCTCGGCAAGCTTTTCCTTGCCACAGTCGCCTCCCCTCATCAGGGACAAACTTACACTTATAAAAAACATATTCACTTTTAATCACCACATTATCTGTGTAAAGCTGCTTTGAGACAATTTTCATTGTTAAAAGCACTATACAAATAAAAATATATTGAACTGAATTAAATTTGGTGAATTTTAGTGTCTCGTGTAAATCCCACACTGCAGTGTCCGTGTCCGCTTGAGGTGGAATATAAACGGCACTGACTATGACCGAGCTGAATTCCCGAGGTAGATAAAGGGGGCCAACATTTGATGGTCAGTAGTTCCAGGTTTGATGTGCAGGAGCATAAGAGGGGAACGATGCTCGTGCTGTCGCACCAGTAGTTGTTCACCATCAGACACCTCCTCTTAACTACCCAGTCTCCAGTGTTCTGTCCATGCAGTAAACCAAGAAAAACTCGGCCGGCTGGATGGCGTGGTCCGGTACAGCTGGGTTCAGCCACGTCTCAGTGAAGCAGAGAAGGTTGCAATCCCAAATGTCTCTCTGGAACTTGACCCTTGCCCTGAGGTTGTCGAGCTTGTTTTCCAGTGACTGGATGGTGCTAACAGGATACTAGGTAAGTACCGCCACCATCTTGGTGTACCTAAAAGAATTGATGCTGTTTTGCCAGCAAAGGTTGGTCACAAAAAATATTGATTTGATTTGGATTTCTCTTCTGTTAATTTATTTTGCATTTTGCTAACTAATAAAAATAAAGTATTTAACTATTTATAAACAAATGTTTGCACAGTCCTGGTTATAGTGTGCAATTAGATTGTATTCAGACCCCTTTCACTTTTAAAAAATGTGTTACTGTATGTTGCAGCACGGTACCACACTCATTAATGCTTTTTTTAAATAATAATGTCAAAGTAAAAAACTGAATTCTAAAAATTTCTAGTTAAAAATATATTATTGTGAAATATTACATGTACATAAATATTCAGACCCTTTACTGGGTACTTAGTACCTTGGCAACAATTACAGCATCAAGTCTTTTTGGGTATGATGTAATAAGCTTCATTTCAAATTCTCTATTAAAGTTCTTAAATCCTCTATTAAAGTTCTATTAAGTTGTATAGGGAATGCTGACAACCACTTTGAATGGTGCATCCATCTCTTAGGATCTGCTCGATTCATCCTAACACATCCTAACTCTGGATGGAGTTCTTCTGAATTGGAGACCACTCTGTGCAGCCGGGGATGGATCTACAGCCTAAAGATCCATGATGTTTAGATTAGATTAGATTCAACTTTATTGTCATTACACATGTACAAGTACAAGGCAACGAAATGCAGTTTGGGTTGCCAAGCAACTCAAGAATTTTGAGCAACTCAAGAATTTTGAGGATGATTCGGGCTGTAAATAATATCAATAATCTACTACAATTGGTCAGGACAAGAAGTTGCATGAATAGTTCTGCATTTAATTATCTATTACTACACACTTCAACAATGGGACTGTAATGAATGGATAAAAGGAAAAACTCCCTTAGATGGTATAAGAAAGAAACTTTAAGAGGAACCATACTTAAAAGTGGAACCTGTCCTCATTTGGGTGATGTCAATAGTGTGATTATAAATCTTAAAAACAATACAAAACACTGGAGAGTGAGAACTACCATGGGTACCAGAGTGTGTGATTATGAGTAATGTCCTTTCTACAGTCTAATACAGTCAGTTGAGGGAACAAGAAGCTACTGAGGAACTCATAAAATAGCTCAACATTTGAGCTCCAATATTCAAACTCTACATGAAGTAGGACACAACTGGAGTTTTGCCAGTCAAACTTGGCTGTAATACCAATCAGAGGACGGAAAAATGCTGTATGGTGGATTTGTAATCTGATTGGTTTAAGAAACAGAGCTATTTCTTATGGAGACTATGGTTAAAAAGACCAGTAGAACAGCCTTTGCAGGCCCTGGGAAGATTAGATTGACATGACAGTACATAGAGGCTGAAATCTAACATACACATACACATACTGGAATCAGTGCATCCAAGAGAAACGCTACGAAATGAAGAGAATAAACTGTTGGGAATAATTTCATACAATTTCATGAAACAAATATTAGAATTTAGGTTGTAAATATAGGTCAGTGCTTCTGATAGTGTTTAAACTAGCAGAGAAGGCTTTGCTGACCCTGAAAGCCCACCACTGCTATATTCTATGCAGGAGAAAATATATATATATTACATATACATATATATACACACTCACCGGCCACTTTATTAGGTACACCTGTCCAACTGCTCGTTAACGCAAATTTCTAATCAGCCAATCACATGGCAGCAACTCAATGCATTTAGGCATGTAGACATGGTCAAGAGACAGAATGGGGACGAAAGGTGATTTAAGTGACTTCGAACGTGGCATGGTTGTTGGTGCCAGACGGGCTGGCCTGAGTATTTCAGAAACTGCTGATCTACTGGGATTTTCACGCACAACCAGGGTTTACAGAGAATTGTCCAAAAAAGAAATATCCAGTGAGCGGCAGTTCTGTGGGCACAAATGCCTTGTTGATGCCAGAGGTCAGAGGTGAATGGCCAGACTGGTTCAAGCTGATGGAAAGGCAACAGTAACTCAAATAACCACTCGTTACAACCGAGGTATGCAGGAGAGCATCTCTGAATGAAATATCCAGACCATCACACAAGATCTCCTGCCCTTTATCTCCACAATCATCAATGGGTCATTAACATCTGGCTATGTACCAACTACCTTCAAGAAAGCAAGGGTCATTCCTATCTTGAAGAAACCGGCTCTGGATCCATCAGACATCAACAACTACAGACCGGTATCACTCCTTTCCTTTCTTTCTAAATCTCTGGAACGCACTGTTTTTAACCAACTGTCTGTCTATCTCTCACAGAACAACCTCCACGATCCGAACCAGTCTGGGTTCAAAGCGGCGCATTCCACAGAGACGGCCCTATTGGCTGTTTCTGAGAAACTACATGCTGCTCGGTCAGCCCAGCTGTCATCTGTACTTATCTTTCTGGACCTTTCAGCAGCATTTAACACAGTCAACCAAAAGACACTTTTGTCAACCCTTAAGAGCCTTGGTATCTGCGGAACAGCATTAGAATGGTTTGCTTCCTACCTGGAAGGTCGCTCATACCAGGTAACATGGAGGGGATCCACATCTGCCCCATGCAGACTCACCACTGGTGTCCCATAAGGCTCGGTACTTGGTCCCCTCCGTTTCTCCCTCTGTACCCACTTCATTGGTGAAGTCATATCCTCACATGGGTTTTTTTTATCACTGCTATGCAGATGACACTCAACTCATCTTTTCTTTCCCTCCATCAGATACCACAGCTTCCGCTCAGATCTCAGCATGCTTGTCAGACATATCTTTATGGATGAGGGCTCACCAACTTAAACTCAACCCCAGCAAAACAGAACTGCTGGTCATCCCAGGTGATTCATCTCCAGGTCAAGATCTACAAATAACACTTCATGACTCTCTGCTCTCCCCTTCAGCCACTGCTCATAACCTTGGGGTAACTATAGACAATGAACTGTCTTTTTTCCCACATGTCGCTAATGTTGCTCGTTCTTGTCGATTTCTTCTCTATAACATCCGAAGGATTCGACCATTTCTGTCCATACAGGCTGCCCAGGTGCTTGTTCAGTCTCTTGTCATTTCAAGACTTGACTACTGCAACTCTCTGCTGGCAGGTCTTCCCCTGAACGCTATTCGTCCACTGCAAATGATCCAAAATGCAGCTGCACGACTTGTATTCAATCAGCCCAAGTTTTCCCACCCCACCCCACTGCTGCGCTCCCTTTACTGGCTTCCAGTAGCTGCACATATCAGATTCAAAACACTGATGCTTGCCTACAAGGCCAAAAATGGACCAGCACCACCATGGACCAGGACCAGCACTTACCTCAGTGACCTCATCACATCTCGCACTGCACCACGCTGTCTGAGATCCTCCAGCACTGCTCGACTGGTACCACCTTCTCTCAGAATGAGAGGTAAGTACAATTCAAGGCTCTTCTCTGTTCTGGCACCGAGGTGGTGGAAGTGAACTTCCCCTAGATGTCCGTACAGCAGAGTCCCTGATTAACTCTAAGCGACGACTGAAGACCTACCTCTTCCTGAAATACCTAAATTAGCACTTTCCAAGTTTGTAGAATTTGAGTTATATTTATATTGAGTTTGTATTCTTGCGTACCAGTGTAGATTTATTCACTACTAGAGATTTAAAGCACATTTGTATGTCGCTCTGGATAAGGGCGTTTGCTAAATGCCGCAAATGTAAATGTAAATGAACGCACAACACGTCGAACCTTGACGTTCGCTGTTGGAAACGTGGGCTGTTGGAAAAACGTTGAATTGTCTGATTAGTCTCGATATCTGCTGCGACATTAGGATGGTAGGGTCAGAATTTGGCGTCAATAACATAAAAGCTTGGATTTATCCTGCCTTGTATCAGCAGCTCAGGCTTGTGGTGGTGGTGTAATAGTGTGGGGGATATTTTCTTGGCACACTTTGGGCCCATTTGTACCAATTGAGCATCGTGTCAACACCACAGCCTACCTGAGTATTGTTGCTGACCATGTCCATCCCTTCATGACTACAGTGTACCCATCTTCTGATGGCGACTTCCAGCAGGATAACGCGCCATGCCATAAAGCACATCATCTCAGACTGAATACTTGAACATGACAATGAGTTCACTGTACTCAAATGGCCTCCACAGACACCAGATCTCAATCCAATAGAGCACCTTTCTGATGTGGTGGAACGGGAGATTCGCATCATGGATGTGCAGCCGACAAATCTGCAGCAATTGCGTGATGCTATCATGTCAATATGGACCAAAATCTCTGAGGAATGTTTCCAGTACCTTGTTGAATCTATGCCATGAAGAATTAAGGCAGATCTGAAGGCGAAAGAGGGTCCAACCCAGTACTAGTAAGGTGTACCTAATAAAGTGGCCGGTGTGTGTGTGTGTGTGTGTATATATATATATATATATATATATATATATATATATATACAGGGAGTGCAGAATTATTAGGCAAATGAGTATTTTGACCACATCATCCTCGTTATGCATGTTGTCTTACTCCAAGCTGTATAGGCTGGAAAGCCTACTACCAATTAAGCATATTAGGTGATGTGCATCTCTGTAATGAGAAGGGGTGTGGTCTAATGACATCAACACCCTATATCAGGTGTGCATAATTATTAGGCAACTTCCTTTCCTTTGGCAAAATGGGTCAAAAGAAGAACTTGACAGGCTCAGAAAAGTCAAAAATAGTGAGATATATTGCAGAGGGATGCAGCAGTCTTAAAATAGCCAAGCTTCTGAAGCGTGATCATCAAACAATCAAGCGTTTCATTCAAAATAGTCAACAGGGTCACAAGAAGCGTGTGGAAAAACCAAGGCGCAAAATAACTGCCCGTGAACTGAGAAAAGTCAAGCGTGCAGCTGCCAAGATGCCACTTGCCACCAGTTTGGCCATATTTCAGAGCTGCAACATCACTGGAGTGCCCAAAAGCACAAGGTGTGCAATACTCAGAGACATGGCCAAGGTAAGAAAGGCAGAAAGTCGACCACCACTGAACAAGACACACAAGCTGAAACGTCAAGACTGGGCCAAGAAATATCTCAAGACTGATTTTTCTAAGGTTTTATGGACTGATGAAATGAGAGTGAGTCTTGATGGGCCAGATGGATGGGCCCGTGGCTGGATTGGTAAAGGGCAGAGAGCTCCAGTCCGACTCAGACGCCAGCAAGGTGGAGGTGGAGTACTGGTTTGGGCTGGTATCATCAAAGATGAGCTTGTGGGGCCTTTTCGGGTTGAGGATGGAGTCAAGCTAAACTCCCAGTCCTACTGCCAGTTTCTGGAAGACACCTTCTTCAAGCAGTGGTACAGGAAGAAGTCTGCATCCTTCAAGAAAAACATGATTTTCATGCAGGACAATGCTCCATCACACACATCCAAGTACTCCACAGCGTGGCTGGCAAGAAAGGGTATAAAAGAAGAAAATCTAATGATATGGCCTCCTTGTTCACCTGATCTGAACCCCATTGAGAACCTGTGGTCCATCATCAAATGTGCGATTTACAAGGAGGGAAAACAGTACACCTCTCTGAACAGTGTCTGGGAGGCTGTGGTTGCTGCTGCACGCAATGTTGATGGTGAACAGATCAAAACACCGACAGAATCCATGGATGGCAGGCTTTTGAGTGTCCTTGCAAAGAAAGGTGGCTATATTGGTCACTGATTTGTTTTTGTTTGGTTTTTGAATGTCAGAAATGTATATTTGTGAATGTTGAGATGTTATATTGGTTTCACTGGTAAAAATAAATAATTGAAATGGGTATAAATTTGTTTTTTGTTAAGTTGCCTAATAATTATGCACAGTAATAGTCACCTGCACACACAGATATCCCCCTAAAATAGCTAAAACTAAAAACTACTTCCAAAAATATTCAGCTTTGATATTAATGAGTTTTTTGTGTTCATTGAGAACATGGTTGTTGTTCAAATTAAATCCTCAAATAAAATTAATCCTCAAAAATACAACTTGCCTAATAATTCTGCACTCCCTGTATATTAAAAATATACCATAAAACAAATATTTTCTATAGAGCAATTAAAATGATCTTTCCTGCCATATTTCTAATATAAAGTTTAAAGATAATAGAAAGATGAGAACTTGCTATGATTTATGATACTAGTTGCCATTATAGTGTATTTTTCATTTTGACATCCTTTTGTACCCCCGAGTCACTGTATCAGTGTAAACAG
>MU535325.1:2747898-2766690 GCA_024362625.1 Silurus asotus | reverse complement strand
AAACAGATCACAATATATGTTTTTTTTTTAACTATTTATTTGTATAATACAGCTGCAAATAAGTATTTGAACACCTGAGAAAGTCAATGGTAATATTTGGTACAGTAGCCTTTGTTTGCAATTACAGAGGTCAAACGTTTCCTGTAGTTTTTCACCAGGTTTGCACACACTGCAGGAGGGATTTTGGCCCACTCCTCCACACAGATCTTCTCTAGATCAGTCAGGTTTCTGGCACAAGATGGTGTTCTTGGGATGGTACTCATCATTCTTCTTCCTCCAAACACGTTTAGTGGAATTATGACCCAAAAGTTCTATTTTGGTCTCATCTGAACTGAAGTGACACACTTTTCAGTGTTTTTTAATGTACACACAGATCATATATATATTGTTCCATCTCATGTTCTGTCTTTCTACCTTTTCTCCTTTCTGCTGATCACTGCAAAAAAGAACAATTGTAGTCAAACCAGTCTCACTCTCTTTCCCAATTTACAAACCAGCACTTGGCCACACCCCTGCCACCACAATCAGGCTTAGTAAAGAAGTAAAGAAATTGAACTCTGCCAAAAGTTCAAATAAAAAGTCTATGACCAAGTCAAAGAAAATTTAGAAGCAATTGATTGCTGCATAATGCAGAAGCCACAGGAGAACTTCAAGTTTAAACTTACATTCTCTCAGTCATTCCTCAGTGCCAATCATAACCCGATACCCTAGTCTTTAGGTTCACCCTTTACTCCTCAATCTTTACCTGCTACAAGTCAAGATTCTAATTTCCAGAATGTGACAGTGCCATTTCAAGCTCCACCAGCTTCAATGCTTATGTCTCAAATGCAAAACTATTGTTATCTGGTCAGTGCACAAGCATAAGCAATGAGCGCGAACACTCTTCCAATGCCAAAACTTTCATTATTTATTAAATTCTTTAAAATTCAAAGACT
The DNA here is from genome assembly GCA_024362625.1 of Silurus asotus. Lineage (NCBI taxonomy): Eukaryota > Metazoa > Chordata > Actinopteri > Siluriformes > Siluridae > Silurus > Silurus asotus. The sequence goes on along the minus strand of MU535325.1, from coordinate 2,765,755 downwards.
GGTGACAATGTTTTAAAACATTAATTTACAGAAAATATATTAAGAAAAGTGAAAAGCTATATTACCCAGGAAAGGTCTTGGTGGCACTGAGAGGAAAATCCTCAAAGGATTATTTCTGCTAAACACCAGAGTAACATGTGATTCTGCCTGGAAGCAATTGGAAATATGACCCATACATAATTTGGAGGTCCTTCACAGACAGGCTGTTTGGAGGATGAAAGAAAAGCTCTAAAGATGGCTGAACTAAGAGCTTATGGATCTCCTTACAAGCTGTGAAGTGTAATACCTCACATCAACACAAAGTCCTCAAATGACTGCAATGAAATACAAATTCTGGATAAAGTTGCCACATTGGGTAGTGTCCAGATTAAACCACAAAGTGATGGAAGCCAGAAAAGCAAATATAGATTACACACAATTCAAAGAGTTTGTTGACTTTCTATCAAGGGAAACACTTCTCGATCCTATTTCCTCAATACAACAGCTTAAAAGTGTGAAAAGAGGGAAACCAAAACATTCACACAAGAACACGGTACACAAACATGGCAAAAAACAGGCATGTGCCTTTTGTAAAAGAACAGGACATGCCTTAGTTAAGTGTAGAAGGTGCTGTGAGAAAACTGTTTAAGATCAACCAGTTCAACTTCAGATGCCTCCATAAATTCTAAGTGGGAGAACTTGCATGCAAATAGCAGGGTGTTCAAATATTTATTTTCCTCACTATATATATATGTGTGTGTGTGTGTGTGTATGTATATATATATATATCTTACATAAATAAAACGGGTATAAAATGACTAAAGTTTCCCTGGTACTTGTTGGATATTGATTGTTAAAGATTTAATTAATATCTAGATTTGTTAAAAGCTGCTATGTGAGTGTCCATCGCCAAAAAGAACATTAAAATAAAACTTACTGGAACTCAAACAGAAACCATTGATTTGCCACCTTGAAGTTACTGAATAAGAACACATCCACATTCTGCCTCACAACATTTATATTTACCTCATCTCTCTCTACTTCTCCCTCTCTCAATCTCACCATAACAGTCCTCCCCCAGTAGCCAGTTAGGGGCTAACATATTAGTAAATATATAAATTAAATGAAAGCTTTTAACCATATTCTGTTATTTTGTTTTAAAGTATGTACCATATTTTTATTTGCTGTTAACATACTTAGTTTGGAGTCATTTTGTGCTAGATTCAGCAAAAACAAGGAATTTCCATTGACCTTAACAGGAATAAACTAGGATCTATGTACATAAGAGACAAACACATTGTGGGACTTCAGATATGTTTATTGAAATTATGTGCATGAATAATAAAATTATATGTACATTTAAGAAGAATGTTTACCAATTTTCTAGTCATATTTAATCATAAAACCAGAGTCAATTCAGAGTCCATTGAAGACACTACCCCTTATATAATATAATATATACTAGACTAACACCTTTAAAGGCCTTAGGTGTTACATTGTTACTGGTCCTTTCCTGTTGAACTTAGTCATCAGTATACAATAAGTACTGTCTTACTTAAATTATGACAAGTGGCTACATGTGTGTAATTTTCAATAACAATCTGCAATATTCTCGTCACTCTCACTAGCCATAAATAAAATATCTTCCATTAGAGACTGAGGTGAATTTATCACATGGTCACTACTTAAGGATAAAGTATGTTGCATCTTCTCAAGGTCTAGTAGTTCTAATATCTGGCACAGATTCATTACTTTGGGAAATCCATTGGCAAAGTCATGATTGCCCATTTGCCTACAAGATGCTGTGTCTCTATTTTCTACATAATTAAGCTCAAGGGACTCTTGATTTTTGAGGTATGTGTGAAGCATTTCCTCATTCCAATTGTACTTCCATATTTCAGTAGTAAGATCTCTGTGGTCCTCAATAGAAAAATCTCTCATAAATGTTCTTAGCTTTAGCAGAAGTGAACAAGCTTTCTGAGAAACAGGTCTGTCACAGTCAAATAAGCATTTAAACAGAAACTCAAATACCCCTAGATTCTTAAGTTTGATTAATGCCTGCATTACGCATGCACTTTCAGATCTTCGATAGATCTTCTGATTGTGACAGGGGCAATGATTTAGCGATTTGTCCATTAATACATCTGCTAACTCCAATGTGTAAACTTTAACCTCCCAGTCAAAGTCATTTCCAACAACCAACAACACTGAGCTAATAGACTGCTCCAAAGCAGTGTAAAAGTGTGGGCTTTTTAACCATTTAATGAAGACCTTCACTGCAGCACGGTGTGGGAAGCTCTGTGTATCTTGAGACAAAATGCTCAACAGCTGTGTCACAGCCTTTTCCTTAAAAGAAAACAAGAAAAGAAAAAACTAGTGCATAGATCAAATGAAACAATGCAAATATTGTAAGAGAATTTGTGATTAATAATGATACATTTGCCATCAATAAAAGACTGGTAAGTGAACATGTGATTTGCAATGTCTATTTAAGAAAGAAAAAAATATATATTCATTAAAATGTATACCTGTACGTTGCTACAGACATCAGATGTAGTTACTGCCTCTCCAAGAGCTACCACTGCACTGGCTTGGACATAACCTTCTAAATCTGACAATGAGGTGAAGAGGACTGAGATCATGCCACTACTATGAAGAGTTTTGGTATAGTTGCTACAACCTGAACAAGACAAGAAGAAAAATAAATCACTCCTCCTGTTTTCAATTTCAAATTGGAAATTTAAAAGGGCTGGAAGTGATAATTATTTCTGTACCTTTGAGGTCAGCTGTGAGCTGTGCAATGAACTCTAGAGTTGAATCTCTCACTTCCCATCGTCCATCACATACATGTTTCTTTATTAATCCAAAGAGTTCTGGCACAAATACAAAAAACCAAGATTGCTTTTATCTTCAAAAAAAAATAAAACACAAAATTAAATTTTCATTAAGGGAAAGCAGACTTGAGCTGTAATACTCTAGGGTTAAGGTTAGAAATGAAAGCATGGTTTAACAGTATTACTGTTGTTTCTGTAAAGTTTCAACATTTTTATTTGTCACAAAATATAATTAAAATCCCGATCAGCTGCTCAGAAATCGTGCAAGTAAGTAAAGTGTGTGAGTATAAAATATAAATATATAGATAGATGTAAAAATTATACAAATATATTTTGATGTGCCAAAAAATAAAGTACATTCTTTTAATGGAGGTATAACGGACCAAAAACAGTAGCAATGATTATGACAATGTGAAGTACAGTGTGCAGATGCAGAATAAAGACTTCTGGGATAGTGTTCATAGGCATGCTGCCATTGAGAAGTTTGATGGCTTTTCGGAAGACGCTTCTTCTAAAACCTGCAGATTTTGCCATCAGCTATCAGAAGCACTTGCCTGATGTCATCAGACAAAACAGACAGTTACTGGAGTGATTAGGGTCCTTGGTGATTAGTGTTGTATATTTTCTGCTGAGAGGGAAGAGTAGTCCTGTTTGGAGCAACTGCCATACCAAACTGAGATAAACTGAGACATAATGCTTACTATAGCCCCAGTAAAGAAGGTTTTTAGGATTACTGCTAAAACCCTAAATTTCCTCAGCTTCCGAAGATGACATTCTTTGTCTGGCTTTCTTTACGTAAGATTGTGTGTAAGCAGACCATGTCAGGTTCTCAGACATGTGTACTTCAAGGTATTGGAAGCTGCTTACACTCCCCACTGGGGGCCCCCACTGATCATGAATGAAGAGTAGCTTTTTTTTCTAACTTTTCCTGAAGTCCCTCACTAGCGCCTTGCTTTTGCTGACATTCAGGGAGAGACAGTTATTCAGGCACCATGCAGTTGGAGAATATACTTAGAACCACTGTGTCATGAGCACATTTGACTAGGAAGTAGAGCTGTGAGGGGGCACACACTCATGAGTGTAGAGAGAGTAGATCAACACAAACACAAACTTGAGGGGCTCCTACACAGGGTAATGGAGTTGAAGGACTACCCCTACTGCTGAACTCAGGTGGGCTGCCATACAGTCGATTCCCCCACCCAATCACCATTGTGAAAAAAAAAAAATCCTGAAGTGCCAGATAACAGAGAGTGATCTACACTTTGGTATCTTGCATGCAATAAAGCCTCTGAGAGTGAAGGCCCATCCCAGAAGATAGTATCAGAAGGTGCCCATTTGATTGCCAATCATCAATCTCCATAACGCTCCTCATTCATCAGCTGCTCAAAATACTTCCTAGACCATTTCAGCACACTTCTTTTACTAGTCAACACAGTTCCATCCCCAGCTTTTATTGCTCTAACTTGCAGCACATCCTTACAGCCTGCCAATTGATACAAATCCTTTTCTCCTTCCTTAGTGTCCGACTTCTCCTCCAGTTCCTCATATGCCTTTTCCTTTGCTTTAGCCACATCCCTTTTCACCTGCTGCCACATCTCTGTGTACTCCTGCCTACTTTTCTCATCTCTCTGCCAATCCCAATTCTGTTGCGCCAACATCTTAGCAGATGTCACGCCAAGTACCTTTTTAGCTGTCTCCCTTATCACTTCTGCAGTAGTTGCCGAATCTGACCTCTTCCCTGAACCTCACCCTACAGTCTTCCTCCTTCAGTTTCCACCATCTTGTTCTTATTTCAGTCCACCATCCAATGCTGTCTAGCTACACTGTCCCCTGCCAACACCTTACATTCCCCAATCTCTTTCAGGTTGCATCTCCTACATTGTATATAGTCCACCTGTGTGCACATTCACAGCAGATCACCCGTCTCCATACCCCCTGTCCTCTACATCTGCCTCTTTCAACCCTACTACCTGCATGTTTTCCTTCACCACATCCATAAACCTTGGTCCCTCCTTGGTCTTCCTTATTTTCTCCTTCCTGGTGGCTCCATCCTCAGCATTCTCCTACCGATATACCCTATGTTCCTCCTCTGCACATATCCAAACCATCTCATTCTCACCTCCCTCACCATGCGCGGTCCCTCTAATAAACGTGTTACTAATCCTGTCCATTCTCGTCACTCCCAACAAAAACCTCAACATCTTCAGCTCTGCTCCTCCAGCTCCACCTCCTGTCTTTTACTCAATGCCACTGTCTCTAAACCATACAATTTTACAGGTCTCACCACAGTCCTATAAACTTTCCCTTTCACTCTTGCAGATACCCATCTATCACAAATCACTCCTTTCACTCTTCTTCACCCACTCCACCCTGCCAGCACTCTTTTCTTCACTTCTCTAACAAACTCTCCATTACTTTGCACTGTTGACCCCAGGTACCTGAACTCCTCCACCTTCTCCACCTCTTCTCCCTGCAACTGCACCACTCCACTGCCCTCCCTCTCATTCACACACATGTACTCTGTCTTACTACTACTGACTTTCATTCCCCTTTCCTCCAGCGCATACCTCCACCTCTCCAGGCTCTTCTCAACCTGCTCCCTACTCTCACCACAAATCACAATATCATCCGCAAACATCAAAGTCACTGATGGCATTTATCATCTCCCCCTAAACTTCCAGCTTAAAGGTTATAACCATATCAGAAACACCCTCACCTCCACTACATTCTTACTGTACTCTTTCTTTAGGATCACCCCTACACCATTTCTCTTTCAATCCACACCATGATAGAACAGTGCCTCGGCAAAAGTATGAGCTGTGATATTGCACATAGGCACCACTTCAAGGTAGCGCATTGCATAGTCCAACAGAACTAACAAGTCCCAATACCAATTCTTTTTGAAGGGGGCCCTATTTAAGGAAGCAGGGCTTCCCTATCCACCTGTGTCTTCCTGACAAACAGGAGGTGTAGTGGAAGTGGATGCTTGTCTGGTTTAAGTTTGGCCAGCCATTCTTACACAGCAAAAAAAAAAAAAAGCCTCAGGTTAGATTGGGGAATGGTGCCGTCACTGGAGTACATTTCTCTATGATGCTCTGGAATAATTTCCAGTCCACCATCCAGGCTTGAAGCAGAATGGGAGGCAGGTGACAAGTTCAATTTCACTTTTCAATGTGTTTTTTAATGTACACACAGATCATATATACAGTGGGGAAAATAAGTATTTGAACACCCAGCTATTTTGCAAGTTCTCCCACTTAGAAATCATGGAAATGATTTTCCATGAAATTCCTGAAATTTCATTGTAGGTGCATGTCCACTGTGAGAGACATAATCTAAAAAAAATAAATCACAATATATGATTTTTAAACTATTTATTTGTATAACTACTAACATGGCCAAGACCAAAGAGCTGTCCAAAGACACTAGAGACAAAATTGTACACCTCCACAAGGCTGGAAAGGGCTACGGGGAAATTGCCAAGCAGCTTGGTGAAAAAAGGTCCACTGTTGGAGCATTTATTAGAAAATGGAAGAAGCTAAACATGACTGTCAATCTCCCTCGGACTGGTTCTCCATGCAAGCTCTTACCTCGTGGGGTCTCAATGATCCTAAGGAAGGTGAGAAGTCAGCCCAGAACTACACGGGAGGAGCTGGTCAATGACCTGAAAAGAGCTGGGACCACCATTTCCAAGGTTACTGTTGGTAATACACTAAGACGTCATAGTTTGAAATCATGCATGGCACGGAAGGTTCCCCTGCTTCAACCAGCACATAAGCAGGCACGTCTTAAGTTTGCCAATGACCATTTGGATGATTCAGAGGAGTCATGGGAGAAAGTCATGTGGTCAGATGAAACCAAAATAGAACTTTTGGGTCATAATTCCACTAAAAGTGTTTGGAGGAAGAAGAATGATGAGTACCATCCCAAGAACACCATCCCTACTGTGAAGCATGGAGATGGTAGCATTATGCTTTGGGGGTGTTTTTCTGCAAATTGGACAGGGTGACTGCACTGTATTGAGGAGAGGATGACCGGGGCCATGTATTGCGAGATTTTGGGGAACAACCTCCTTCCCTCAGTTAGAGCACTGAAGATGGGTCGAGGCTGGGTCTTCCAACATGACAATGATAACCAGGATAACAGCCAGGATAACCAAGGACTGGCTCTGTAAGAAGCATATCAAGGTTCTGGCATGGCCTAGCCAGTTTTTAGACCTAAACCCACAGGTCAGACAGGCCAGAAACCTAACTAATCTAGAGAAGATCTGTGTGGAGGAGTGGGCCAAAATCCCACCTGCAGTGTGTGCAAACCTGGTGAAAAACTACAGGAAACATTTGACCTCTGTAATTGCAAACAAAGGTTACTGTACCAAATATTAACATTGACTTTCTCAGGTGTTCAAATATTAATTTGCAGCTGTATTATACAAATAAATAGTTAAAAAAAATTATACATTGTGATTTCTGGATTATTATTATTTTTTTAGATTATGTCTCTCACAGTGCACATGCACCCACGATTGACAATTTCAGACCCCTCCATGATTTCTAAGTGGAAGAACTTGCAAAATAGCATGGTGTTCAAATACTTATTTTCCTCACTGTATATTGTTCTATCTCATGTTCTGTCTTTCTACCTTTTCTCCTTTCTGCTGATCACCGCAACAAAGAACACTTGTAGTCAAACCAGTCTCACGCTCTTTCCCGATTTACAAACCAGCACTTGGCCACACCCCTGCCACCACAATCAGGCTTAGTAGAAGTAAAGAAATTGAATTCTGCAAAAAGTTCAAATAAAAAGGTCTATGACCAAGTCAAAGAAAATTTAGTCATTCCTCAGTGCCAATCATAACCCGATACCCTAGTCTTTAGGTTCACCCTTTCTCCTCAATCTTTACCTGCTACAAGTCAAGATTCTAATTTCCAGAATGTGGCAGTGCCATTTCAAGCTCCACCAGCTTCAATGCTTATGTCTCAAATGCAAAACTATTGTTATCTAGTCAGTGCACAAGCATAAGCAATGAGCGCTAACACTGTTAATTAAAACATTAATTTACAGAAAACATATTAAGAAAAGTGAAAATCTATATTACCCAGGAAAGGTCTTGGTGGCACTGAGAGGAAAATCCTCAAAGGATTATTTCTGCTAAACACCAAAGTAACATGTGATTCTGCCTGGAAGCAATTGGAAATATGACCCATACATAATTTGGAGGTCCTTTACAGACAGGCTGTTTGGAGGATGAAAGAAAAGCTCTAAAGATGGCTGAACTAAGAGCTTATGGATCTCCTTACAAGCTGTGAAGTGTAATACCTCACATCAACACAAAGTCCTCAAATGACTGCAATGAAATACAAATTCTGGATAAAGTTGCCACATTGGGTAGTGTCCAGATTAAACCACAAAGTGATGGAAGCCAGAAAAGCAAATATAGATTACACACAATTCAAAGAGTTTGTTGACTTTCTATCAAGGGAAACACTTCTCGATCCTATTTCCTCAATACAACAGCTTAAAAGTGTGAAAAGAGGGAAACCAAAACATTCACACAAGAACACGGTACACAAACATGGCACAAAACAGGCATGTGCCTTTTGTAAAAGAACAGGACATGCCTTAGTTAAGTGTAGAAGGTGCTGTGAGAAAACTGTTTAAGATCAACCAGTTCAACCACCAATGCAGCCAGACATTAAAGGCTAAATCGACAAACTTCCATGATCATACTAGTTTGATTTTAATCCACAAAATTGTTAGATCAACAAGTACTCCACAATGTGGCCCAAGAACCCAATTCACATAAGAAAAACGTCAGTTTGCAGCTATCCAAAACTTTAATCGGAATCATCACATGCAGTGCTAGTGCTATATGCATTAAAGCAATCAGCTGAACTACAGGGAAGGACACTTTGTTCATATCAAGTAAATCATCCAATAAATATCATCAAGGCACTTGAATTTAACTTCACAAATTCAAGTACAGATGATAATCCAGTTTCTTAGAAAGATATTTTTTTTGAGAGAAGGTACACCATATTGCTGAATGTGTTCCCTCGTCTGCCTTTAACATGCAAATGAATGAGTAACACCCGTTTCCAAATCCATAAGGTTAATAACTTAACGTTGGGGTTCACCATTCTTCCAGAAGCGCATTTGTGAGGTCATACACTGATGTTGGATGAGAAGGCCTGGATCGCAGTCGCCAATCTAATTAATCCTAAAATTATTTCTATTGGGTGGAGTTCAGGACTCTGTGCAGTCCAATCAAGTTCTTCCACATCAAACTAACTAATCCATGGCTTAATGGACCTTGCTTTGTGCACTAGTGCACAATAATGTTAGAAACATTCCATCCCAAAATTGTTGCCACAAAGTTGGGAGCATGAAATTGTCCAAAATGCTTTTGTATGCTAAAGCATTAAAAGTCCTTTCACTGGAACTAAAGGGCCGAGCCCAACTCCTGAAGAACAACCCCTCATCATAATCCTCTCCCACCAAACTTTACACTTGGCACAATGCAGTCAATCAAGTACCGGTCTCCTGGCAACCGCCAAACTCGGACTCATTCAACGGATTGCCAGACAGTGAAGCTTGATTAGAGAACACGTCTCCACTGCTTTAATGTCCAGTGTTTCACACCACAGCATTCGATGCTTTGCATTGCACTTGGTGATGTAAGGCTTGGATGCAGCTGCTCAAACATGGAAACCCATTTCATGAAGTGCTCTACGCACTGTTCTTGAGCTAATCTGAAGGCCAAATTAAGTTTGGAGGTCTGTAGCTATTGACTCTGCAGAAAGTTGGTGACCTCTGTGCACTATGAATCTCAGCATCTGCTGACCTGCTCTTTGTGATAATTCCACTAATATTTGACTATGGAATATTTAGTAGCCAGGAAATTCCACGACTGGACTTATTGCACAGGTGATATTTCAATTCTGCAAGCAATCCTGCTAATCATGCTTTAAGGGGGTTGACTGCAATTCAGCTAAGAGCTTCTAATTGGCTGAAATAACCAGATATTTTCCTGTTAGAGGAATATTAGCGGAAACAGTGACTGAAAAAAAAATAACTGATTCTGGTTTGTCAGAGATTTAAAAGAGAATTCAGTCAAGATAAATAAATAAAACAAAAAGTCTTGAGTATATTAAAAAAAGTTATCAAGCTGGTGTAAAAACATACCTTTAATAGTGACACTAGATATGTTAGAAAAGCACACACACTTGATTGGACATATTTAAGTAAAAAGGACATTTGTCAAATTCTTTCATAATCTTTCAAAATTCACATTCTAAGTCAATGAGCAATTTTGGTGGAAATGCATGTGGTGGTGTGTGAAAAGTTTCGTCTATGATGCACTTGTTTTATAATTGATTCATAATAACATTCATGTTAAAAAAAAAGAGAGAGAATGCAATGGATGCAACTCTCATTAATCCATTTTATTCACAATAGAACACAGGAACTATATCAAATGTTTAAACTATGAAAATGTTTTACATTGATGGGGGAAAAAAAATACTGAAAAAGAAAAAAAAAAGCACATCCATATTTAATCATTCCTGTTATTGCATAGGTCTTCCTCAGCAAAGGTTTCATTCTGCCATGCTCCTATAAAGTCATTAATTCCTGAAATCATTATTAAACGTATCTTCATGCTAATCTTTGCCAAACTTCTCTGTAACTCTTGAAGAGTGACTGTTAGCCCTACTATGCCTTAATTAAATGGCTTATGACATGATTTTGCATCATGATAACTCATCAAGATATGATGGAGAGCTTAATGTGTATTGTGTGTGTGTGCATGGTGAATTGCAGCATGATAAATCCTCAGGAGTACTCACCTTGTATAACTGTCTTCCATAAATCAGATGATGGTGAACAGATATTGAGCCATTTAAGAATGGCCTGATTTGTTTTCTTTAAAACCTAGAAAACAACAAACCTGTTATAATAAATTACTTTATGTCCTAAATAAATTCAACGCAGCCAAGTGCATGGACAAAAAAAACATTAATTTGAAAAAAACAAAACAGGCAAATATTTGTAATAATCTAAAAAGTTTTAACCATACTGATTGTACACTTACTGTAGCATTAGAGTCGGGGGACTGCATATACTGCAGAAGAACAGTAAAAGCTTCCTGAATTAAGGCCACGCTCTCTATAAAATGACAAAACACAATCATCTGTATTATTATTTTTAATTAGATATTTACATTTACATTTGTGGCATTTAGCAGATGCCAGTTTCCAAAGCGACATACAAAAGTGCTACACTGCTACACATGTATCTACACTGGTATGCTAGATTATAAACTTAAGATAAATCCGACTATAACTTGAGGGTTTTTTTTTTGTTTTTTTTTAAGGGACGCAAACTTGGAAAGTGTTAGCTGAAGTGTTTCAGGGAGAGGTAAGTCTTCAACCGTCATTTGAAAATAGCCAGGGACTCCACTGTTCAGACATCATGGGGACGTTCATTCCACCACCTCGGTGTCAGAACAGAGATAAGCCTTAAAGTATTCTTACTTATTACCCTGAAAGATGTTGACCAGTGCTGGAGGATCTCAGACAGCGTGGTGCAGTGCGAGATGTGATGAGGTCTCTGAGGTGAGATGGTTCTGGTCCATTTTTGGCCTTGCAGGCAAGCATGAGTGTTCTGAATCTGATATGTGCAGCTACTGAAAGCCAGTGAAGGGAACACAGCATTGGGATGTTGTGGGAGAACTTGGGCAGATTGAACACAAGTCGTGCAGCTGCGTTTCGGATCATTTGCAGTGGACGAATAGCATTCAGAGAAAGACCTGCCAGCAGAGAGTTGCAGTAGTCCAGTCTCGAAAATGACAAGAGACTGAACAAGCACCTGGGCAGCCTGTGTGGACAGAAATGGTTGAATCCTTCGGATGTTGTAGAGAAGAAATCGACAATAACAAGTTACATTAGCAACATGTGAGGAGAAGGACAGTTCATTGTCCATAGTTCCCCAAGGTTGCGAGCAATGGCTGTTCAGAGAGTCATGAACAGTTATTAAAGATCTTGACCTGGAGGTGAATCACCTGGGACGACCCGCAGTTCTGTTTTGCTGGGGTTAAGTTCTAATTGATAAGCACTCATCCATACATTAGATATTTATTTCCAGATATTTTAGCCCTACTGCCCAGCCATACTTGGTGGAAATGTTTTCCACATTACAGCTGGAGGTTCAAATTTCTAATTCCTTATTTTATTCCAGAAATATGAACCCCCACAAATGACTGACATTGCATGGAACAGCCTTCCAATTAATGTTTGAGAAACAATCTTAGCTGAAAAATATTTGTTTAGTCAAGCCTTTAGTAAATATATTTCTTTTTTAAGATAAAGAAGATTTAAAGGGATCATGGTTATAGATTGTTTTGGTGAACTAGGAAGTTTGGATGATGTCACCTTTCCCTCTTGTGCAGGTTTGTTGACTGTAGAATGGCTGGCCACATTATGTCCTAAAATTCCTTATGTCTGGTTTTTCTCTCCTTTTAAGCTATGATATCATAGGTGGTCTTGCTGTTTGCACTCTTAAAAACTGCACCTTAACTGTAACCATATATCCTGGCTTTCCTGGTTGAAGGTCCTTGAGCATGGCCCTTAACCCTCTATGCTCCAGGGGCACTGTATCTATCTTTATAGCACCAAAAACAATGGCACCTTTCAATGGGTGGGATATATTAGGAAGCAAGTGAAGTTTGTAAAGTATCTCCAAAACAGCAGGTTTTGTGGTATACAGTGATTAATAACTACCAAAAGTGGTCCTTAAACCAGTGAACTTGCAAGAGGGTCATGGGCACCCACTCAAAACATAACTGATGCATGTGGGGAGTGAAGGCACAAATTGCTAAAAAGTTGTATGTTGCAAAGAATATGCTTTGTATGCTTTCTGAAATGCACATTGATAGAGTTGACAGATTGAAAACTGATAGAAATTCAGCAGTTTGGTATATACCAGTTAAGTTCTGTTGCACCAGAAATATTGTGCTTGCATAAGTATTCAACCACCACGCATTAACATTTGGATAAGTCAACTTTTGACACAATAACAGCTTTAAGTCTTTTGGAATACATATGCATCAGATTTGCTCACAGTAATTTCTGGCCCATTATGCTTGACAGATTTGCTACAGGTTGTTTAGGTGATGCCTGTCTACTGCAATTTTCAGTAGTCCCACAGATTGTCAATAGGGAATTTGACTGGGCCACTGTAAGACATTTATCTTTTTGTTCTGGAGCCACTCCTTGTGCTTGTGCTTATTGTTCTGCTCAATATTTTGCTCCTTCCATCACCCTTCATACAAGTCTAAGAAGATGCACAGACCCTGCTGATAAGAAGCACCCCTACATAATACATTTGTAAAGTGTTTCCAACAGTCGACATTGCCCCAAATAAGCTTTATAGAGATTATAAAGTTAGAATTTATAAGTTTAATGCTAAAAATGTATTTAATGTAGAACTGGAGTAGATCTGGAGGGATCATGGATATAGAGTGTTTGGTGAACTGGGATATTTGTATGCTGTCGTCCCCTTACTCTCATACGTTTACTCAGTTTTGTTGACAGTGGTGTGGTGGGCTCTCTCTTATCCCAGAGATCCCTCATGTGGGTGTTACCTCCTGGCTCTCCCTTTTAGATTTGCTGCCATAGCGAGTCTTGCCGGAGTCCCCAACTGCAATGTATACTTAACTTTTATACAACGATAAGGATACTTAATAATCCATATTTTTCTCTTCCTGTCACCCATCTTCTCTCTCTCTAACCTCTCAATCAAGTTAAACATGCTTCTGAGGTACCAGTGACCCCTCTCCTCGGATCTGACCACGTCCCAGCCTGGTTCTGGATGGTGTTTGCTTCGATTGGAGGACACTATGTGCAGCTGGGAATGATTTTACATGAACGCCCTGGAGATCGATGAAATTAAGAAGCAACAGGAGCTTTGAGGATGGATTTGGACTGTACTTAATGTCAACAGTCTCCTTCACTGACTCAGAACCACAGTTTGCATTTAATCACCATCACTGCACTTTAACATTGATTAGCTGTAATTATTGGACATTTGGTGCCACCCAGATGAGGATGGGTTCCCCTTTTGAATCGGGTTCCTTTAAAGGTTTCTTCCTTATGCCATCTCAGGGAGTTTTAGTACTTTTGATGTGTTCCACAATGTTGGATCTTGATGGACAGCGTCAGCTGTTTTTTTGCCGATTCTGCATGCGAGGGAGCTCAACGTCAAGAAGGAGAACCGTAACTGGCTATTTAGCTTAGCGAATGAGCACACAAGAAAAAAAAGGAACTGACATTTTTGGCACTTGTTTTTGCAACTTACTAAAATAAGCTACACAAATCTGTTATTAATGATATGGTGTGAATGCTGCATACTTTAGATATTCACAGTTCTAGCTCTTCCGGTTTCGCTGTTTGGATGTTTAATACAGACTACTGCCACCTGCTGGTATGGGAGTTATATTTGCTCACACAAGCACAGAACATACTCACACGGTTTGCTGAGTCAGATGGGCATGACTAATAGTCTGCCTAATTTGCAGCACACTCAACCGCTGCTGATTAATAAAAAAAATGCCCAAAATCGGCAATTAATAGTCCGGCCGATCAGTCAACCTCTACTACAGATGTGTTTTTAGATGGCACTTTTTGAGTAAAGGCTCTTACTTGTCATCCTCCCACACAGGCCAGCATTACACAATGCTCTTAATATGGTTGACTGGTGCACCTTCAACCCACACCCAGCCGCTGAGGTCAAATAGATAGTCATGCTCTCTCTGGCTTCGCTCACAAGTCTTATTCTTGTTAGAGCACTGTGTAATGATGGACAGCCTTATTTGCCAGTGGCTGGATAGTTTGATTTCTGTGTCATTATTTTTTTAACAGTGGGGATTTAATACAAAAAATGTCATAAAACCTTTAAAAATTATAGATGCCAATGGGTTCTTGTTAAAGAATTTCAGTTTTTTTATTTCACAAATAACCCCCAAACCACCAAAAAAAAAAAGGTAATTGGTCAAATGTCTTAATTATTTTGCATGGTACTGTAAATACAGCAGCATGTTGAACACTAAGAACAGCATTTGCATGACATGACTCTCTTTGCCTTGAGGCTAAATATAGAGTTCTCTATACTAAATATCTCTCTGAATATTTCCATAAGATTATTTTTTTTGCCATAAAGAATATAAAATACATTTTCTTACCTGGGTAAACAGTTAGACAACCCAGTAGGTCGATACTGCACTGCTGAACCTTGTAACAGCCAAAAAGATGAGGAAATGTACCAGCCTCCAGTAAAGTAAAGGGAAGATGACCAATGCATATTCTCAAAAGTTTCATCACAGAAGCGGCAATGAGTTGAACAGGAACATTGGCCAAAGATTTCTTTCCAAGAAAATAAAGATATCAGAAAGAATAGACTTAATTTGCTATTTTTAAAACAGGCTTTTCCTCCTCTAGTTTAGAATTTTCTGTTCTAAAAGAACTGACTACATGCATCTTTATTATTAATAAGTCAAATAATTATATTAAGTATTAATAGTATTATTTTTTTTTATTCTTAACCATCATCATCATCATCATAAAACTAATTATTAGGACTCCTGAAATTAATTATTAATAGAAATATAATTTTATATATATATATATATATATATATAAACATCACGTTAAAAAGATGCATAATGTCAATATTATACTAAATAAATCATAATATATAAAAACAGATCACTTTACATCACAGAAAATAATGACGACATAATAAAAAAAATTCTGTTTAAAAATAATAATACTTTGGCTAATATATTGGCAAAAAAATTATAATATATAAATAAAAAATATATACAGTTAGGAAAATAAGTATTTGAACACCCTGCTATTTTGCAAGTTCTCCCACTTAGAAATCATGGAGGGGTCTGAAATTGTCATCGTAGGTGCATGTCCACTGTGAGAGACATAATCTAAAAAAAAAAAGAAAAAATCCAGAAATCACAATGTATGATTTTTTAACTATTTATTTGTATGATACAGCTGCAAATAAGTATTTGAACATATTTCGTACAGTAGCCTTTGTTTGCAATTACAGAGGTCAAATGTTTCCTGTAGTTTTTCACCAGGTTTGCACACACTGCAGGAGGGTTTTTGGCCCACTCCTCCACACAGATCTTCTCTAGATCAGTCAGGTTTCTGGCCTGTCGCTGAGAAACACGGAGTTTGAGCTCCCTCCAAAGATTCTCTATTGGGTTTATGTCTGGAGACTGGCTAGGCCAGACCAGAACCTTGATATGCTTCTTACAGAGCCACTCCTTGGTTATCCTGGCTGTGTGCTTCGGGTCATTGTCATGTTGGAAGACCCAGCCTCGACCCATCTTCAATGCTCTAACTGAGGGAAGGAGGTTGGTTCCCAAAATCTTGCAATACATCCTCTCCTTAATACAGTGCAGTCGCCCTGTCCCATGTGCAGAAAAACACCCCCAAAGCATGATGCTACCACCCCCATGCTTCACAGTAGGAATGGTGTTCTTGGGATGGTACTCATTATTCTTCTTCCTCCAAACACTTTTAGTGGAATTATGACCCAAAGGTTCTATTTTGGTCTCATCTGACCACATGACTTTCTCCCAGGTCTCTCTGGATCATCCAAATGGTCATTACCAAACTTAAGACGTGCCTGGACATGTGCTGGTTTAAGCAGGGGAACCTTCCGTGCCATGCATGATTTCAAACCATGACATCTTAGTGTAGTTCTGGGCTGATTTCTCATCTTCCTTAGGATCACTGAGACCCCACGAGGTGATATCTTGCATGGAGCCCCAGTCTGAGGGAGATTGACAGTCATGTTTAGCTTCTTCCATTTTCTAATGATTGCTCCAACAGTGGACCTTTTTTCACCAAGCTGCTTGGCAATTCCCCCGTAGCCCTTTTCAGCCTTGTGGAGGTGTACAATTTTGTCTCTAGTGTCTTTGGACAGCTCTTTGGTCTTGGCCATATTAGTAGTTGGATTCTTACTGATTGTATGGGGTGGACAGGTGTCTTTATGCAGCTAACGACCTCAAACAGGTGCATCTAATTTAGGATAATAAATGTAGTGGAGGTGGACATTTTAAAGGCAGACTAACAGGTCTTTGAGGGTCAGAATTCTAGCTGATAGACAGGTGTTCAAATACTTATTTGCAGCTGTATTATACAAATAAATAGTTAAAAAATCATATATTGTGATTTCTGGAGTTTTTTTTTTTTAGATTATGTCTCTCACAGTGGACATGCACCTACGATGAGATTTTTAGACCCCTCCATGATTTCTAAGTGGGAGAACTTGCAAAATAGCAGGGTGTTCAAATACTTATTTTCCTCACTGTATTTATCTGCTATAGCACATGCAGTTAAACTAATACAATTATTTAAAAAAAAACATTTCCAGTGGAATTTCTTTTTTTAATATGTTTAGCATATTTTAATGTCTGTGCAAGTAATGTTTTGTTAATTTTTTATATATAATTTCAGAAATGTCTTCTAAATAATAATTATATTTATTTTTTTGTTACTGAGGATTACTGGAAAGCTATACATAGAACTACTAATATTATTTATATTTTTTTATTTAACGTGATTAGTATTTATTACTATTGATAAATATATATGTTCATCCTACCTTACAAATGGTCTCTGCTATGCTGGCCAGGCTCTGAGTAAGCAGACACACACATGTGGCCTTCTGGGATAACTGCTTCTCCAAGTGTGATATGTAGTCATGCAGCTTATCTAAATTAACAAGAAAAGAAATGCAGTCAATTTCGACAAACATTGATTTAAAAAAAAAAGAAAAAAGAAAAGAAAAAAAATCATAGTACATAGTAGTATGCATAGTAAAAAAATACAGATTTAAACTTATTTTAGAATTTTTTTTTTTAAATCAGAATCATTAACAATACAAAATACCATACAACAAGGCAATGAGCCAAAGCTCTGTCCAAGCTCAGTATAATTTTATATATATATATATATATATATATA
>MU535325.1:2709520-2744298 GCA_024362625.1 Silurus asotus | reverse complement strand
AGATAGATAGATAGATAGATAGATAGATAGATAGATAGATAGATAGATAGAGCAAACATTGAGCTTGAGTGTTATCCATTATAGAATGGCCTGCACAGTCATTGCATCTAAATGTAATTAAATTAATCTGGAATGAACTGGATTATTTTGATATGTCTTTTTGCCATATAAAAAAGTAATCAGGACCAGAGAAACTAACTGTCCATATGCCGATAGATAGATAGATAGATAGATAGATAGATAGATAGATAGATAGATAGAGCAAACATTGAGCTTGAGTGTTATCCATTATAGAATGGCCTGCACAGTCATTGCATCTAAATGTAATTAAATTAATCTGGAATGAACTGGATTATTTTGATATGTCTTTTTGCCATATAAAAAAGTAATCAGGACCAGAGAAACTAACTGTCCATATGCCAAGATTGTGTAAAGCTGTTATTCATGCTAATGGAGATTTTTTCTATTTCTATAGATTATTATTCTATTTCTATTAACTTATAGATTATTTTTGTCTAAGCATATCTTTATACTATCAAATTACCTAGTTTCTTGCATATAAACAAAATGAACAAGCATGTGTCTATCAATAAGAATGAAGGACTAGTTGGTTCCAAACTTTTGACAGGCATGGCACGCCATATGGAAATTTAGAAATTTAATTCCACGTTTAGTCCCCATTTGCTGTTATAATAACATCCACTCTTCTATAAAGATGTTCAATTAGATTTTGGAGTGCGATTGTGGATATTTGTGCTCATTCGCCCACTTTAGTGCAATCAGGTACTAACTTGTTCCAAGTGTGGTAGTATTTCTCACTTGAACCAATAGAGAACCCAAGTCCAGCATCAGAACTATACTATACCTAAATGACTTGCCTTTGATCCAATTGTTTGATTAATTATTTGGCCATTTTGTTTACATGTGTTTGTTTAAAAAAATGGAAACCCTGTTGTGGTTAGGAGGTTTTACATTTATTATAAATCCAGAATGTGTTCTGAGCCTATGGTCATTAATGTAATCTAAACAGAGTTGGTACACTACACTGTGTGCACAATAATTAGGCAAGTGATTATTGTGATCATATCATTTTATCCATAATTTCCAAGTCAAAGCTGTATAAACTTAAATGATTATTGAATTTAATGCATATCAGGTGATGTGTATTTGTGTACCGAGGGAGGATGTGGCCTAAGGAGATCAACACCCTATATCAAGGTGTGCATAATTATTAGGTAGATTCTTCTCCTCAAGAAAAATAAGCCAAAAAAAGAGATTTAACTGACTGAGAAGTCAAAAATTGTAAAAGGTCTTTAACAGGGATGCAGCACTCAAACTATTTAGGATATTGGGGCGTGATCACAGAACCATCAAACGTTTTGTAGCAAATAGTCAACAGGGTTGCAAGAAACGTGTCGAGAAGAAAAGACGCAAATTAACCGGCAAAGATTTGAGAAGAATCAAACATGAAGCTACCAGGAAACCATTATCCTCCATTGCTGCCATATTCCACAACTGCAACCTACAAGAAGTACAAGGTGCTCAGTTCTCAGAGACATGGCCAAGTTAAGAAAGGCTGAAACCTGACAAATAAGTTGAAATGTCAAGAATGGGCCAAAAAATATTTGAAGACAGATTATTCAAAGGTTTTGTGGACTGATGAGATGAGAGTGACTCTTGACGGACCAGATGGATGGGCCCGTGGTTAGATAAGTAACGAACACAGAGCTCCACTTCGACTCAGACGCAGTTGAAGCAGGGTGGAGGTGGGCTATTTGTATGGGCAGGTATTATTAAAGATAAGCTAGTTGGACTTTTCGGGTTAAAAATGGACTCAAAATTAACTTTCAGACCTACTGCCAATTTTTAGATGAAACTTTTTTTAAGCAGTGGTACAGGAAAAAGTTTGCATCTTTCAAGAAGATTAATGACATGGCCCCCTTCTTCACCTGACATCAAACCTATTGAGAACTTTTGGGAAATTCCTTAAGCAGGAAATTTACAATGAAGGTAAACAGTACACCTCTCTGAACAGTGTCAAGAAGGCCGTGGTTGCTGCTGCACAAAAAGTTGATTCTGACCAGATCAAGAAACTGACTGTTCAGGGTTTATTAACATTTTTGATTGACCAAGAGCACTGTAGTTGTACAATAACAAAATTAATCTTGAAAAATACAACTTTCCTAATAATTGTGCACACAGTGTATAATTAAATCAGTTGAACCTTTAAATAGTTAATGCTTTTATTTTTGTGATGCATTGACTACTGTCAATGCAGTAGTGAATAAAATGTACATTTTGCACCTGGTTCATGAAGATCTAGAGGGGATGCAGTGGCACACAGTAGAGGAAGGAGGATTATATCTGTGGCTTTCCGTTTTAAAACCTCAGAGCTAGGAAAAAAACAAAGGAAAGGAAAATGACTGATGTTGACACTGTTACCTTTTAAAAAATAAAAAGAAAATAAGAAACATATATCATCTATAGTCACCAGTCTTCCATTTGCAAGATAACTGCTGCACACTGCACAGATTCAGTTACACTTCTTGCATACAAAATGATGTCCAGCAGTGTTTCTACTCTGCAATCAGGATGGATCAAAATGGAACTCCTGTGTTATAAACAAAGTCAGCAAAGTATTACAAGTATGCGCTATTTTTAGGCATTGCTAGAAAAACAAAGTCTTGCCTTCTTCGCAAGGGAAATGTTAGTCTTCTAGAAAACTTTCAGATGTTTTAAAACAAAATTAACAAAAAATTAGCTGGAAGTGCCACAATTTAATGAAATAATGCAGAAGCAAAAAAAATAAAAATAAAAGCAGAGGTGGAAAGTAACAAATTATATGTACTTGCCTTGTGTTACTGCAGTTAAGAAGTTTATTTTGTGTACTTTACTTTTTAAAGTGTTTTTTCAAATCTGTAATTTTTACTTTAAATAATTTACCTTTATTTTTATTTTAAGTAGAATACAAGAAAATAAATCGTGTCCCAGATGCTACTGCAGTAAAAAATCACAAGGAAGACACCAGTGGTGCAGACACTGATTAAACGCAAAACCCCATTAAATTCTGCTAAAAAGAAATTATAATTTACCTTTATTTTTATTTTAAGTAGAATACAAGAAAATAAATCGTGTCCCAGATGCTACTGCAGTAAAAAATCACAAGGAAGACACCAGTGGTGCAGACACTGATTAAATTCAAAGTGATTACTTAAATATGGAAAGGGGTTCACTTAATTTCTTTTTAGCAGAATTTAATGGGGTTTTGCGTTTAAAGAAAGGCGAAAGATTATACAGTACAAGAGATTGAACTAGCAACTTATAAAAAGTTTACCACCCGTTTATTTGTAAATATAAATATGAATTTATATACAATCACAAAGTAAGTTGTTTTGACGTACTCATTCCTAATCAACATATTACCTATAGCAATCAGCACTCTTCCACTTTGCAGGAGTAGAGTGTGGTACAGAAAGACACAAAGAGAAATAAACTGCTGAGCACAGGGACAACAACACAGGAATAAGTTAGACTACTTATAGGAGGATAACATTTGTTTTGGTTGCTCTATTGCTGTCCCCGTCCTCTGCAGTGTTGAGCATTGCCTACTGCAGGGAATATATTGATTAGGCATAAATACCTCATAAAAACCCACTTAGAAAATTAACTATCAATGGTTGGTTTGTTTTTAAAACAATGTTATGTATCTTGATGTTTAAATTTCTTATTGCACTGAATTTGTAAATGTGTTTAATCAAAATAAATACCCCCCCCACTGTCAGAAACATTTACTAAGTGTAAATTTTAATTGAGCTTTGTTTTACTTTTACCTTAGTAGATTTTTTGACTGGTAATTTTACTTAAATTCATTAAAATAATAAATTTTAATATTTTTAACTCTTTCCATAAAACAAGTACAGTACTTACCTTACAACAGATTGAAGAACTGCTATGATGGGCAATGTAAATGAGTCATCTTTTTCATTTGCTAATGCTTCCAATGGTGTCACAACATGTTTCCAAAACATTATTTTGAGTGGTTCTCTACACTTGGTGAGTATTGTAGCCAACATCCTTAAGGCTGGTACAATAACACCCTTTTCACGTGACGCTAAGGAAGTAGCCACATGGCTCATAACTTCTTCAGTCACTGAATTAACCTCGGTTTTGGCAGGAATGCAGCTTGGTGTCTCGATTTCTACTGGCACGGTGGAGTCTAAAACATGTGCTAAAATCTGACAAGTCAATGAGGTAATGAAAAGTCCTTTGTCATTTTGTAGCTGAAGAACCAACTTAATGAATCCTGTAAAAGACACACAGAACAAACAAATTGCTTTATTATTACAAAAATATTTTTTTTGTTTAAATAAAAAAAGACATACAACAGTGTAAAATCCTGGTATATTGGCAACATTTCTTTTTCTTTCGGCTTCTCCCATTCGTGGTTGCTACAACGGATCATCCGTCTTCATACCCCTATGTCCTCTACATCTGCCTCTTTTAAACCAACTAGCTGCATGTCTTCCCTCGCCACATCCATTAACCTCCTCCTTGGTCTTCACCTTTTCCTCCTTCAGATCACAATCGAGCCTCTCTCACTTTCTCCAAATGTCCTACATGCGCTGTCCATCTAATAAACCCGTTTCTTTTTATTAATTTCTTGTTAAAACTTAAGCAATATAACGACAGAGCCGATCAGTCAACACACACAGCATACACTCAAGCATATTAATAATGATATAATAACATTGTATTGTTGATTTGAGAAGATGACCATGGAAAGGCAAAGGGCAAATCAACGTGAGGGAAACAATTACAAAGGAGTAAACAAAAAAAAAAAAGAAAAAATAAAGAAGAATATAAGTCAGGACAAGGTTCTTGCTTGTTCAAGTAAGTCCAACAACGGGGCCCAGGCCCACCAGAATATATTGGATTTATTCTGCAAGTCATATGCAAGTTTTTCCAAAGGGAGAAGATTAGCCACTTGTGCAAAACACATCTGTAAAGTTGGTACCTGTGGTGATGACCATAGAATAAGTATGCATTTCTTTGCCAAGTAAGTATTAATATTTAACAAAGCGTGTAAGTCAGTAAAGAAATCCAACACTGCTTTGCAGTTTAGTAAATATATAGTTGGAGACATAGAATTTTCTGAACCATATCATGTACCTCACACCAAAAAGGTTTAATGACCTAAGGCTAGGGATGTCAACGATTAATCGACGATCGATTAATTGTTGATGAATATTTTAATCGATACACCTTATCGACGGTCGATTACGCATGATCACCATTAACGTGCATAGTTTGAGACGTAGACAGCTAGCTGGTTTGCCAACCGCCAAAAGAGGACGACGCACGCGGCTTATGCCAAAACATGTAAAGTACAGCAGTTGTGAAGGAAAATAAAGCGAGCACGCAAGAGTTTTGTTTGGGATCATTTTATTTCAAATAGTGATAATGTTAATTGCAAACATTGTGCCTGTGTTTTAAAATATAATACATCAACGAGCACCATGATATATTATTTGAAAAAAGTGCATCCAGCGGTTTCTGGGACAGGATTTGATTCAACACAGCCAACAATAACCTCCATTTTAGCCGGGAAAAAGGTAGGAACTCAGAAGGCAGAAGAAATAACTGAACGACAAAATGGCAAAATGATTGCAAATGACATGTTGCCTGACATGGACGCACGCTCGCTACGATTTCCGCTCTATGGAAGTGCGCTCCACTCAGTGGCTAACCGCCCGAGCAAGCGCTCCGGTAATTCCGCTGATGCTCGCCGTAAACCAGTTCCAGCTCCGACATAAAGTTTTTCTAGTAGGCCTAATTGTTTACTGTTTGTACCAAAATTCTTTTATAATTGTCTAAAATTATGCATGCTGATAAATAGCAATTATTATGTTTCCAAACAAATTTTTTAAATTCTTCTTAATTGTATTAATTGAAATGTATTAAATATATTAATCTATCCTTAGCAAACATTCCTTTAATGCAAAAACTGAAAAAGTGTATTTGATTTTCATTCACTTTATTTCCGTGAAAATAGCTGCCGTTGTTTTTCAATAGAATATTTAAAATAGGCTCATTAAAACACAAACACACACACTCACACGAGATGAAATGTGCGTAGATCTTTAAAAAATACACATGGATTATAAAGCATGTGAAAAGCACACACAAGATAAAATGCACTTAGAACGCTTGGATTATGAACTGGGTTGAGCGAGTGGGGTGGAATCTTCAGAAAGACGCTCTGCGCTCTTAAGGAAATATTACCACTCCGCTTCGCTCAGCTCATATGCCAGAGTGCATCCAAGACTGCGTTATATTAGTCATTGTATTTGAATTAAATAATTATATGAAATGATCAATCGATTCATTTTATAATCCTGCTAGCCTTTTATTTACAGTAAAAACCCTTTCCTTTGTGGGGGGACGCTTGCGTTTTTAGTGTCATTGCACAACAATTTATGCGATAACTACTGTAGACGCATCTTGCAGTATGAAGGTTAACGTTAAATCGATTAATCGATCGTTGATTTAAACGACGATCAATCATGAGAATTTGTCGAAATTGACATCCCTACCTAAGGCCTAATGAGTCAGGGAAGTCAGGTTTAAAGCAATTGGGGATTGGACCTCCCTAAAGTTAAGAATAAATAGAAGGGATGTTAACGTTATTGACGTACACTCAAAAGATTCCATACCGACCCACAAGGAGTCCTTGTCATTTAAAAACCATCTAAGCATTTGTTTAATCTAAACAGCCCACTAAAAGAGCTTAGTATTGAAAAAAGCCTGGTCCTCGTCTGAAATTGATGGCAGGGGTATCCCATCCAAAAGAGCGGCAGGGTCCTGGGGTGCGCAAGAGGAGGTGTACAGATTCTCATAAAAATCTTTAAAACTGGAGTTTTTATTCTAACTGGATTATGTGAAATTACTCCTTCAGCGGTTTTAATGGCTTTAATGGACCTTTCAGCCTGTTCACATTTGAGTTGATATGCCAAGAGGTGACTGGGTTTATTCCCATATTGATAAAACTTCTGCCTGCTGAACAATTTCTTTACATGTTATGAATAGTTTAAGTTTAATTTAGATCTGGCACCAGCCAGAAGCTTCCAGTTTTGTGTAGGTAAAATTTTATGAAATAATCCCAAATGTTTAAACTCTTCTTCCAATTTTTTCCTGTCCTCTGCCCTTTGTTTTTTTTACACCAAGTGGTAAAAGAGATAATGAGGCCCCTTAAGGTGGGCTTAGCTGCGTCCCACTTGGTGGTGCTGCTTACTGGACAGAATTAATTATCCTTCCAGTACTGGGATATCTTTTCTTTAAACAACTGGCAGAAAGCATTGTCATTAAGGAGAGAGCTGTTGAATTTTCAGTAAGATGATTTCGGGAGTGAAAGTTCCATCAAATCTAAATACACTGGGCTAAGGTCCAAAAAATGCTGGACCAATTTCACAGGACTTACACAAATAACAAACCCGGAAGGCAAGAATAGATAGTCTAATCTGGAATAAGAGTTATGGGGAGAAGAGTAAAATGTATAGTCCTTGACCCCAGGGTGTAGTTCTCTCCATACGTCCACTAAGCCTACAGCACGAGATATTTTGCAGAGTTTGTGAAGAACGGGCAGATGATTTTGTGATAGTCTGTCTAGCCTACTATCCATTACACAATTAAATTACCCAGCCCTAATCCCCAGACCATTACACCTAAGATTAAACAGTAGGACCATCTTTGATAGTCAGGGCTGTCCTGATTTGGGGCATACACATTTAAAACGGTAAGAGGCTTTCCCAAGATGTGGCCAGTAATCAAAACAAACCATCTGTCAGGATCCTTTTCAACCAGCTCTTATATAAAAGGAAACCTTTATGTATCAAAATGACCACACCCTGTTTATTAGATGAGAAAGAACTAAAATATACCTCAGCAACCCAGTCTCTTTTGAGCTTTGATTGTTCTGTATCTGACAAATGTGTCTCCTGTAAGAGTGCAATAGTTACCTTTTCCTTTTCCAAGAATGTTCGAATTTTCTTTCTTTTGACTACGTTACCCATGCCCTTCACGTTCCATGTAACCACCCTAGTCAGACCAGACATATATCAATGCTGGTCAAAGTATTCAAATACCGTGGACTGACAAAAGTAAGATTAAGACAACAAATCTCTGTAATATAACCGGCTCTCCTAAACATAAACAATAACACCCCCCAACCCTCCCCCCTCCCCCCAAACGATAGGGCTCACTTAACAACTCGACACACACAACATAACAGAAAGTTAATATCTGCCTCCACAGTGTCAAATAAAATTAATTTCTATTGTGTAAACATCGGAGTCTAGCTGGATAAGCAAAGACATGGTATCCACCATTCTTTTACACACATGTGTAATGTGGTACCATTATGGTTTACCAGTGTTTTCCTGGCAGCTCTTAAAACTGCCTCTTTCACTGGGAAGCATAGGAACCGCACAACAACACTCCTCGGTGGCACGTTCGGTGTAGACCAAGATGGAAGGGGGGCTCTGTGTGCTCTCGATCTCGATGACAGGGAAACCTGCAGGGGTCTGAAGCCAAACTGGCAACATGGACTGTAAAAATGTAGTCAGAGATTCACTGCCTTCTGCTTTCTCAAGAAGCCCAACAATCCTCATGTTTTTACGGCGACCCCAGTTTTCCAGATCGTCCACTTTAGCTTGCAGTTGCAACACGGTAGCACCTGCCACCTGATTGCTATGCGCACTCCCATGTCTTCCACTGCAGAGATCCGTTGCTCGGCTGTAGTTATATGCTAGCGCATTCTCAAGAACTGCAACAAAGGAAGCAATTTTTCCCAACTGCCCCTCAATACCGTCCAGCCGAGTGCCCACAGCCCTAATTTCACTCAAAACAAGTGACGTGTCCGATTGTAGGCTAGCACTTCCCCATCACGTGCGGCAGGGTTTTTCTTTTTCTCTTTACTTTTCTGTGATCTTGTTGACGAAAAAATAAGATCATCCTTACCCCCCCCACCTTCCATCTCCTTTCACGTTATTGAGTAAGCACAAATTATTCTTAAGAGAGGGCTAAATAAAAATAATACAGTTTTTAAAGCAGAGCAAAACTTAAGCTGCCATCTTGCTCAGGGTCACATGACCGCCCCATAAACTTGTTTCTACTCCTGTACATCATCGTCACTCCAAATGAAAATCTCAACATCTTCAGCTCTGCTACCTCCTGCTCCACCTCCTGTCTTTTACTCAATGCCACTTTCTCAAACCATACAACATCGCAGGTTTCACCACAGTCCTATAAACTTTCCCTTTCACTCTTATAGATACTCTTCTATCACAAATCACTCAGAGCTGAACCTTGATACAGTCCCACCTCCACCTTAAACCCGTCTAATCGTTCCTACTGCACACTTCACTGCTGTCACACTGTCCTCATACATGTGCTGCACCACCCTCACATACTGCTCTGCAATACCTAACTTCCTCATACAATACATATAGGCAACATCTAAATAGAATAAAAAATTAACCCACAAATTCTAAGTAATACAAGTTCAACTTTAGAGTTTTTAGTCTTATTGTACCTGGAAAGTATGTAACTATGTCACCCTTTTTAAGTGAAAGTGTAAAGGGAGCACTTTTATATTTACTGGAGTAATATTTTACAGAGTGTATCTACTTTAAATCAAGTACATGGTTTGAGTACATCATCCACCACTAGAAAAACTTAATAAATGCAATAGTAAATTAAAACATTAAATTATTTGCAAATCTCATAAACCCATATTTTAGAAATAGAAAACTTATCAAATGTTTACAATTTGGAAATAAATGTTTTTAAGGAAAGTAGATCAAATGGAAATTGATGGCTGCAACATGTCTCGAACAAGTTGTGCAAATAATTAGGTATATTAAAAATTCTCAGATGTAAAGGTGGGCAGTGGTTCCACTACAAATCTTAGAACAAATTTAGATTAATGTTTTTCAAAAAAGCAAACTGCTTAACTTTGAATATCTAATCATCACCAAAATAAAAATAAATACATTAAAATCATTAAAAGTTAAAAAGAGAAAATTTCTGTGCACAAGGGACAGATCTGCAAATCACTACATTCTGTCTTTATTTACATTTTACACAGTGTAACAATTTATATAGTAATTAGGGTTGTAAATATACTGTATTTTACTTAAAAAATATTTTTTAACCGATAATTATAAAGCTTTTTCTGTGTCATTAAATTATTAAAACGCCAATCCAAACATGATTCAACAAAACCTATATAAGAAATTCCATCAGAGTAAATACTTTTTACTCAAATGTAAGTGCTAGTCTGATCATGATATCTTTAACATTTATTAACTTTCTACCAATGTCAGCATGTCTCCTTACAGGGAAGAATATTTTCCATGGACTCAATTTTAATGTTGATTTAACATATGCTTAATACTTTTTTACTGTTAGATGCCAAACGGTTAATTGACATTGTGAAATATTTCAACCTTCAAACTAGAAATACATTTCAGTTTAAATCAAGTTAAAACCACTAATTTATACTTTCAAACAGAGGGATTTTTTTTCTTCAAATTGCATTTATACTCTACAGCATTACCTTAAGTAATTTGTCTTAAATACTTTCATAAAATTAATAGTAGTAAGAAGCTTAGTTCTAAAACTGTAGACATTTAAATGTTCAAACTTAAATTAAAGTTAAAATTAACAGTAAAAGGAAGTTTAGAATACATAGCACCCAGAATAAAATTTGTATGTTTTAGTTCAATGTTAAAGGGATACATCACCCAAAAAAAAAGAAGATTCTGACATTATTTAAACAAACTGATGTTCAATACCTGAATGAATTTGTTTCTTCTGGTAAAAAAAAAAAAAAAAAATGAAGACAGTTAAGTAACCAAGCAGTTAATGGTCCCCACTGTTATCCATCTGGATAAATCTGGACAACATGAGGGTTAGTAAATGATGATAGAATAAATTTTTTTGGGGGGTGAACTACTCCTTTATATTTACCTTAAATTTATAAACTGGGCGATCTGTAATCAGATCACGCTTCAACAAATTTTATATTTTTTTCAAGTTAAAGTGAACTTTTATGATAGGTTGTTGTGAAGATCTTTGAGTTTCTATATGTATCTAAAAGTTAAAAAAATATTTCCTTTAAAAAAATTTTATATATATATATATAGAGAGAGAGAGAGAGAGAGAGAGAGACAGAAAACTCAATGCTTGCTTCAGTGTGTGTAGCAGATGAAGTGTACAGCTGCATCAATCATTCACGCACGACATGCAGACTTCTTAAATAGTCACATTTTGCTGTTTTATTTTCAGACAACATAGTAAAATTTAATTATCACAATTTGGCAAATTTTTTGAAATTCTGGTTTATAAGGCAAATTATTATTTTTTGACTGGATTCCACAATTCCAGACACATTTTTACATTGTGGATATCATAGGATTGTTATAATATTTTGCAGACCCCCAGGCAACAGGGCCACTTTAACAACTCCTGTGCCAAGGAACCAGCTTTAAACACTTTATGCTGCTGTTGTCTATGAAGAAGAATAAAAAATGCAATACTTACTATTCTTGCAGAAAAAGTTAATGGATTTTGGATGCTGCAACATGTTCCACAGACCCTGTAGCCACCCATAACGTACTGAAGAAATTTTCCAGAATTCCGGCATATGCCAGCTGTCTGGTTGAAACAAATACTCCAAAAGTCCTCTTTCCTGTTCAAGAAAAATCAATAGCAGTTACAACCATTTTCTTTAAAACACCCACAACACTACCCAACACATTATATAATTCCATTTACATCTATGGCATTTGGCAGACACCCTTATCCAGAGTAATTTACAATATCTCATTTATACAACTGAGCAGTTGAGGTTTAAAAAGCCTAGTTTAGTGGTGCTGGGATATAAACTCAGGACTTTCTGATCAGAATTATAACGGCTTAACCACTAAGCAATAATTTTTCCGGTTCTTACTGCAAATAAATTTTTAAAAGGACAGTTTGAAAGAAAAAGTGTAATCATTGCAGGTGTGCCTAATGCAAATAAGAGCAACAAAATGTATCAAAATCTATAAATAAATAATTAGGTTGTAAAAATAACAGCAGTCAGGAAATTTTCATATGAGTAAATCAGTTGTTTTAATTGTATGCCTTGTTGGACTTCACTGGTGTCTTGACAACTTGTCGCATTTACATTACAACACAGTGACATTTTCCTTCACATATCCCTGCTTGTTAGGAAGCAACTTAATAGGGCTTGAGCCACCTGCCCTCTCAATCAGTAACCCACAGTCTTAAACACTAAGCTAACACTTACTTGCAATGCAAACACCACAAGTTAGTCATCTGTTTTTAAGGCAAATGTACACTGTAGATGTACACTGAGGAAAATATGTATTTGAACACCCTGCTATTTTGCAAGTTCTCCCACTTAGAAATCATGGAGGGGTCTAAAATCGTCATCGTGGGTGCATGTCCACTCTGAGAGACATAATCTAAAAAAAAAAATCCAGAAATCACAATATATGATTTTTAAACTATTTATTTGTATAATACAGCTGCAAATAAGTATTTGAACACCTGTCTATCAGCTAGAATTCTGACCCTCAAAGACCTGTTAGTCTGCCTTTAAAATCTCCACCTCCACTACATTTATTATCCTAAATTAGATGCACCTGTTTGAGGTCGTTAGCTGCATAAAGACACCTGTCCACCCCATACAATCAGTAAGAATCCAACTACTGATATGGCCAAGACCAAAGAGCTGTCCAAAGACACTGGAGACAAAATTGTACACCTCCA
Source organism: Silurus asotus (assembly GCA_024362625.1). Lineage (NCBI taxonomy): Eukaryota > Metazoa > Chordata > Actinopteri > Siluriformes > Siluridae > Silurus > Silurus asotus. The sequence continues at coordinate 2,731,461 of MU535325.1, read as the reverse complement.
CAAGGCTGAAAAGGGCTACGGGGAAATCAGCTTCGTGAAAAAAGGTCCACTGTTGGAGCAATCATTAGAAAATGGAAGAAGCTAAACATGACTGTCAATCTCCCTCGAACTGGGGCTCCGTGCAAGATATTACCTCGTGGGGTCTCAGTGATCCTAAGGAAGATGAGAAATCAGCCCAGAACTACACTAAGACGTCTTGGTTTGAAATAATGCATGGCACAGAAAGTTCCCCTGCTTAAACCAGCACATGTCCAGGCTTGTCTTAAGTTTGCCAATGACCGTTTGGATGATCCAGAGGAGTCATGGAAGAAAGTCATGTGGTCAGATGAGACCAAAATAGAACTTTTGGGTCATAATTCCACTAAATGTGTTTGGAGGAAGAAGAATGATGAGTACCATCCCAAGAACACCATCCCTACTGTGAAGCATGGAGGTGGTAGCATCATGCTTTGGGAGTGTTTTTCTGCACATAGGACAGGGCGACTGCACTGTATTAAGGAGAGGATGTATTGCGAGATTTTGGGGAACAACCTCCTTCACTCAGTTAGAGCATTGAAGATGGGTCGAGGCTGGGTCTTCCAACATGACAATGACCCGAAGCACACAGCCAGGATAACCAAGGAGTGGCTCTGTAAGAAGCATATCAAGGTTCTGGCATGGCCTAGCCAGTCTCCAGACCTAAACCCAATAGAGAATCTTTAGAGGGAGCTCAAACTCTGTGTTTCTCAGCAACAGGCCAGAAACCTGACTGATCTAGAGAAGATCTGTGTGGAGGAGTGGGCCAAAATCCCTCCTGCATTGTGTGCAAATCTGGTGAAAAACTACAGGGAACGTTTGACCTCTGTAATTGCAAACAAAGGCTACTGTACCAAATATTACCATTGACTTTCTCAGGTGTTCAAATACTTATTTGCAGCTGTATCATATAAATAGTTAAATACGTTGTTATTTCTGGATTTTTTTGTTTATTTAGATTATGTCTCTCACAGTGAACATGCACATATGATGACAATTTCAGACCCCTCCATGATTTCTAAGTGGGAGAACTTGCAAAATAGCAGGGTGTTCAAATACTTATTTTCCTCACTGTAGTATCTTTACTGCTGAAATACCATTTTTCCAGGGGTAACACAGTAACGAAGCAAGTGTACATTATGTACACAAGTGTTTCTTTTAACATTCTTACCTCCAACAGGGTGAAATTGTGCTCTTTGCTTGCCAGCAGCCCAGCAATTTTGAGTGAGAATGAAAAGACATTGGGATCTAATGTGCAAGACTGTGTTACAGACTGCAAAAACTTTTGGAGGTATGGAAGATACTGCGCAAGATACTGCTCATCATCTGTAGGACAAAAAAATAAAAGGGGCGGGGGGGGGGGGGGGGGTGGGAAAAGAATGTACANGGGGGGGGGGGTTGTAAGCAAAATGAATGAATTTGTCCACAAACAGAGTGGTGCTATACAGTCAGAGAACAAGCAACAGAAATTCAATTAACAAGCTCAGTAACTGGATGATTTCAATGATTTTAGCTGTATAAGTATTTGTATCACAAGGTGTCATCAATAACTTTTAAATATTCTTAAGTAGCAGAGTTTATGGCTCTAAATGCATTGCTTTATTTTGCCCTCTAATGCAAGAATATATGATATAAAATACCTTCCTAAGCATTTGCAAGGCTATTGTATAATACTATTATTTCTTAAGACAATAAAATGTACATCATTTGGGTTTACATATAAGGAAAAAAATCATCTGGTTCTTATACAGGGAGTGCAGAATTATTAGGCAAGTTGTATTTTTGAGGATTAATTTTATTTGGGGATTTAATTTGAACAACAACCATGTTCTCAATGAACACAAAAAACTCATTAATATCAAAGCTGAATATTTTTGGAAGTAGTTTTTAGTTTTAGCTATTTTAGGGGGATATCTGTGTGTGCAGGTGACTATTACTGTGCATAATTATTAGGCAACTTAACAAAAAACAAATTTATACCCATTTCAATTATTTATTTTTACCAGTGAAACCAATATAACATCTTAACATTCACAAATATACATTTCTGACATTCAAAAAACAAACAAAAACAAATCAGTGACCAATATAGCCACCTTTCTTTGCAAGGACACTCAAAAGCCTGCCATCCATGGATTCTGTCAGTGTTTTGATCTGTTCACCATCAACATTGCGTGCAGCAGCAACCACAGCCTCCCAGACACTGTTCAGAGAGGTGTACTGTTTTCCCTCCTTGTAAATCGCACATTTGATGATGGACCACAGGTTCTCAATGGGGTTCAGATCAGGTGAACAAGGAGGCCATATCATTAGATTTTCTTCTTTTATACCCTTTCTTGCAAGCCACGCTGTGGAGTACTTGGACGTGTGTGATGGAGCATTGTCCTGCATGAAAATCATGTTTTTCTTGAAGGATGCAGACTTCTTCCTGTACCACTGCTTGAAGAAGGTGTCTTCCAGAAACTGGCAGTAGGACTGGGAGTTCAGCTTGACTCCATCCTCAACCCGAAAAGGCCCCACAAGCTCATCTTTGATGATACCAGCCCAAACCAGTACTCCACCTCCACCTTGCTGGTGTCTGAGTCGGACTGGAGCTCTCTGCCCTTTACCAATCCAGCCACGGGCCCATCCATCTGGCCCATCAAGACTCACTCTCATTTCATCAGTCCATAAAACCTTAGAAAAATCAGTCTTGAGATATTTCTTGGCCCAGTCTTGACGTTTCAGCTTGTGTGTCTTGTTCAGTGGTGGTCGACTTTCTGCCTTTCTTACCTTGGCCATGTCTCTGAGTATTGCACACCTTGTGCTTTTGGGCACTCCAGTGATGTTGCAGCTCTGAAATATGGCCAAACTGGTGGCAAGTGGCATCTTGGCAGCTGCACGCTTGACTTTTCTCAGTTCACGGGCAGTTATTTTGCGCCTTGGTTTTTCCACACGCTTCTTGCGACCCTGTTGACTATTTTGAATGAAACGCTTGATTGTTCGATGATCACGCTTCAGAAGCTTGGCTATTTTAAGACTGCTGCATCCCTCTGCAATATATCTCACAATTTTGGACTTTTCTGAGCCTGTCAAGTCCTTCTTTTGACCCATTTTGCCAAAGGAAAGGAAGTTGCCTAATAATTATGCACACCTGATATAGGGTGTTAATGTCATTAGACCACACCCCTTCTCATTACAGAGATGCACATCACCTAATATGCTTAATTGGTAGTAGGCTTTCCAGCCTATACAGCTTGGAGTAAGACAACATGCATAACGAGGATGATGTGGTCAAAATACTCATTTGCCTAATAATTCTGCACTCCCTGTATAAGAATTAGGTAAATACAACCTCAAAAGATCAACAGGACATTACACTGTGCCATTATTTATTTATTTACAAAAATCAAGCCTAAATCTAGAAACATTGTGTAAAAAAAGGTGCCTTATTATCAATAGGTAAAGAACCAACTTCAGCAAGAATAACTTAACTAAAAGTAATCATATTCTGTATGACTCTCTCATAGATCTGAAATCAGTGTGGAGGAGTTTTTGCTCATTCTTCCTTACAACGTTGCTTCAGTTTCCTTTGCAGGCAGTTGCTAATGCAAAGCTCTCTTAAGGACCTGCCACAGCATTGTAGATCAAGATGAGTTCTGCACTTTATCTCACCCAATGCACAATTTTATTCTTTTCAGCTATTCTGTTGTAGATTTGATGGTGTGCTTGTGATCACTGTCCGGTTGCATGACCCAGTTTCGAACAAGTTTTAGCTGTCAGACAAATGGCCTCATATTTGACTCTATAATACTTTGGTAAAAAAAAGTTCACTCAACAACTACACATTACCCATGTCTTACGGCTGCAAATCAAGCCCAAACCATAACTCATTCACCACTGTGCTTGGCAGCTGGAATAGGGCGTTTATGCTGTTTTGTTGTTTTCATTTTTGCTACACAAGGTGCAGTGTATTATGGCAAAGCTTTGGTCTCATCATATTACGAATCCTGTATTTTGGCTTTAGTTTTGTAAAATAAATAAATAACAGTGTGTAATATGTTATGTGGTCTTCATCTAAGGTTTTATTTATTCCAATTTAAGTTCTTTACTTTAAGTACTTTAATTTTCTATTTTCACATGACTGTGTGGGTATACTGAGAGTATATATATTAGGGTTGTAAGGGTACACAAAATTCATGGTTCGGTACGTACCTGTTTTTAAGTCATGTTTCAGTTTAAATCCAGTACAGTTGATTGAATATATAATATATTTTATAATGTTTTATAAAAATAAAATATATAAATTAAATACAATAAATTAAATTAATGCAAGACACATTTTTATTATATTGATTAAATAAAATATATGGAATAAATTTTATAAATGGAAAGATTTAATTAGTTTACATTTGTTCTTGAAGCTGGATATAATACACAAAATAATCTATATCACTAGCAATGACCAGAAAGTGTCTGCAAGTTTACAAAACACTGCACAACAAATGTTATTTCAAGTAAGGAGTAAGTAGCCACAGTGACACTGCACTAACTCTAGTTTATTTTTTGTTTTGTTTTTTTATACCCATGTCATTCTTCTTCTTCTTCTTCTTTCGGCTGCTCCCATTTGGGGTCGCCACAGCGGACCATCAGTCTCAAAACCACTCTGTCCTCTACATCTGCCTCTTTCACACCAACTACCTGCATGTCTTCCCTCACCACATCCATGAACCTCCTCCTTGACCTTCCTCTTTTCCTCCTACCTGGTGGCTCCATTCTCAGCATTCTTCTACCAATATACCCTATGTCCCTCCTCTGCACATGTCCAAACCATCTCAATTTTGCCTCCCTCACTATATCACCGAAACATCCTACATGCCCTGTCCCTCTAATAAACTCATTTCTAATCTTGTCCATCCTCATCACTCCCAACGAAAACCTTAACAACTTCAGTTCTGCTACCTCCAGCTGTCTTTTACTCAATGCCACTGTCTTTAATCCATCGCAGGTCTTACCACAGTCCTACAAACTTTCCCTTTCCCTCTTGCAGATACCCTTCTATCACAAATCACTCCTGTCACGCTTCTCCACCCACTCCACCCTGCCTGCACTCTTTTCTTTACTTCTCTAACACACTCTAGATTACTTTGCACTGTTGATTCCAGGTACCTGAACTCCTCCACCTTCTCCACCTCTTCTCCCTGCAACCGCACTACTCCACTGCCCTTCATCTCATTTGCGCACATGTACTCTGTCTTACTCCTACTGACTTTCATTCCCCTTCTCTCCAGCGCACATCTCCACCTCTCCAGGCTCTTCTCCACAGGCTCACTACTCTCACTTCAAATCACATCATCATCCACAAACATCATAAAAAAAATAAAAAAAAACCCACACCTCACCTGTGTTCTGAGCTGCACGGCATCGGGAGAAAAAAACTTTTTTTTTTTAAACACACGACTATGCCAAAATATAAACTCACGAGAGGAATAGTTGTGAAAGGAAGGAGAAAGACAGTGAACAATGACTTTCTTGGTAGGCTACTGTTTAGATACAAGCCGTTGTAACACGTTGAGTCTGGGTGAAGGGAGAGCTCACTAACTCCAGTTACAACAGATATCATATAAGCACAAACAGGTTTTCAAAACTTTTTTATTTTTCTTGGCAACAGCGTTACGGGTTAGTCAAATGAGAAACGAAAAAACACACACACACACACATACAATACAGACCAAATGTTTGGACACACCTTCTCATTCAAACAGTTTTCTTTATTTTCATGACTATGAAAATTGTAGAGACACACTGAAGGCATCAAGGGCTATTTGACCAAGAAGGAGAGTGATGGGGTGCTGCGCCAGATGACCTGGCCTCCACAGTCACCGGACCTGAACCCAATCGAGATGGTTTAGGGGTGAGCTGGACCGCAGAGTGAAGGCAAAAGGGCCAACAAGTGCCAAGCATCTCTCGGGGAACTCCTTCAAGACTGTTGGAAGACCATTTCAGGTGACTACCTCTTGAAGCTCATCAAAAGAATGCCAAGAGTGTGCAAAGCAGTAATCAAAGTAAAAGGTGGCTACTTTGAAGAACCTAGAATATGCCATTTTTAAGTTGTTTTACACTTTTTTGTTATGTATATAATTCCATATATAATTCCACATGTGTTAATTCATAGTTTTGAAACCTTCAGTGTGAATCTACAATTTTCATAGTCATGAAAATAAAGAAAACTCTTTGAATGAGAAGGTGTGTCCAAACTTTTGGTCTGTACTGTATATATATATATATATATATATATAGTACACACATACACACACTGTGGAACCCGGTGTTACACACATACACACATAATGTGTATGGTGCAGGTGCAGGTCCGATCCACTCCAGAGTTTGAGGCCTGCCCTAGCCTGGCTGATCCCACCTCCTTCACGATGACATCATCCACCAGTGTCCTATTTAAGGAGGTAGAAGTGAAGCAATCGGGAAGAGTTGTTGTAGTGGCGTTTTGACTGGTTGTTTTAGTGTTCGGGATATAGCTTGGTTGTTGTTGATTGTGATTTTGACCTCTGCCTGTTACTGACCTTGAGTTTGTTTAGCCCTTGGACTACTGTTGGTTGTATATACTTCTTTTGTATTATATTGTAAAATCTTTGTTCACTGTACATATTTATTTCACTGGCCTTAGGGGTGTGGCTGCCATTTACTTTGGGTGAGGGATTGTTTTGTCTTTGTTTTTGAAGCAGGGAGTTAGGAAAGCTGTTTGTATTTTCCTTTTCTTTGTTTTAAGGAAAGGTTGCTTCCCCAAAATAGTTCTTTTTGTTTATTGTTTTGGCCTTGGCCCACCCTGAAGACAAGCCTGTAAAGTCTGTGTACATATATATGTGTTAATATAATAACACCTGTGGGTAGCAAAACTTATTGTGTGTTTGTGGTCAATTTATAAGATCCATTCTTTTGAATCCCAAGCTAAATACTCTGTCCGGCCTAACCCTAGACTGGGTCGTAACAGATTTGGGGGCTCGTCCGGGATATCTTATTATTCGTGTGTCTTTGTGTATCGGATTGCGGTATAATGCCATTTGATTTGATCACATTCACTTTGTGTCCTTCGTTAGAGGTATTTGATGGGTGTAGAAAGGATGATCTCCTCTTGATTGCTGACTTTTTAAATGTGTCCCTTTGTCGGACTACTAGCAAGATGGTAGTCAAAGCGGCACTATATGAGGCACTCGTGGCTCAACAGGTCTTACCTGAAAGGGATGCACCTCCAGGAGGCGCTGCGCAGATTACCCAACCCACCCAGGCTCCTGAGAGAGCGGAAGCTGTTACTGAGCCGGAGGAGGTTGAGTTAAGTCGTGAGCAGCCCCATGCTTGTACAGTGGATCCCGGTTGACAGCTTGCGCTCAAAGAGCTTGAAGTGGAGATTAAGCGGCAGGTGTACCAAACGCAGTTCTTGCGAGTCCGAGAAGGAGAGTTGGAAATTGAGGGGAAAAAGCTTGTGCTGGCAGATCTGTGGCGGAAGCCGGTGCCTCTGCCACGGACATTTAGGTCCTCAACCGTTGCCTCCCCGTCTCCTGTTGCCGCTGAGTACTCCAGGCCACCGTCTACCCCAGCCGAGTCCTGAACGGTAAGCCTGCTTGCCTTTGATGTCAGCCGACACATTGGGTTAGTGCCAGTATTTCGGGAAAACGAGGTTGAAGCTTACTTTGCTGTATTTGAGAGGATTGCTACAACTTTAAACTGGCCAAAAGGTTTGTGGACTCTGTTATTACAGTGTGAACTGTCGGGTAAGGCACAGGAAGCGTGTTCTGCACTTACTCTAGAGCAGAGTTTGGATTATGAAACCGTGAAAGCTACAGTGCTCCGTGCATATGAGCGTGTGCCGGAAGCATATCGGCAAAACTTCAGAAACACTGTGAAGTCTGCTAGCCAGACTTATGTGGAGTTTGCTCATGATAAAGCCACGCTGTTGGATAAATGGTGTTCAGCTAGTGGGGTTAGTGATTTCAACCAGCTTAAAGAACTTATTTTGCTGGAAGAGTTTAAGTCATGTCTACCTGAGCAGCTGGTGGTTCATTTAAATGAGCAAAAGATCGACCCGCCGGCCAAGGCGGCTATATTTTCAGATGAGTTTGTATTAACTCAAAGTTGTATTCAGTCCTCCGTCATCTCGGAAGGTTGTGTCTGCCCCTAGTCCTGCCGGTAAAATTCGTACTGTTCCTAGCGCTTCAGACGGTTCCCGCCGCTGTTTTTATTGTCATGAGGCAGGGCATGTTATCGCAAACTGTCCGGTCTTAAGGCGGAAGCAATTGAAACAGCAGACGGAGATCAAAAAGGTAAACGCAGTAGTGGTTCCCCAAAGCACCCCTGATGAAATAGAGCCAGTGTTTAAATCATTTGTGTTTTCAGGTTATGTATCTTTTGGTGTTGGCCAGGATAAACAGCCTGTAAGTATATTGAGAGATACAGGCTCAGCGCAGACGTTTGTGCGGGAAAACACACTATCATTTTCTGAAGCTTCATATGCTGGTAGTGATGTACTGATTCAAGGTATTGGTATGGAGGTAATTCGTGTGCCATTGCACATAGTATATTTAGAAATGGAGAATATTTCCAGGCTAGTGAAGGTAGCTGTGCGCTCTGAGCTACCAGTTGCAGGTGTTTCAGTCAATCCAGGGAATGACGTAGCTGGAACTAGGGTCTTCTCCTTACCTGAAGTAGTTTCAGAACCTGTGAGCATTTCCCCTTCAACTAATGACATGCACTTCTCTGTGTTCCCTGTTTGTGTGTTGACACGGGCCCAGCAAAGAAAATTGGGTGATGTGGTTGATCTTTCTGTGTCTTTTCTGTCTCAAGAGGAGCCTGTTGAAAAGTCTAGCGAACTGCTTGATGTGTTGCATGAGGGATGTGCTGATGACGGGTTTGAGATAGACCAACCAGTGCCATGTGACCAGTTAGTGGCTCCTCAGAAATCTGACCCTTCATTAACACAGTGTTTTGAGTTGGCAGCTAATCAATCTAGTTCCGAGAGGTACCAGTCAATATATCGTATTGAAGATAGGGTGCTGATGAGGAAATGGTCCCCCGTCAGTCCTGATGATCGTTGGTTGGAAACGTTCCAGCTGGTGGTTCCTTGTTTATTTCGAAAGCATGTTTTTAGTTTGGCTCATGATCATCCTTGTTCAGGACATGCAGGGATTCGCAAGACCTATCAGCGTATCCTGCGTTATTTCTTCTGGCCTGGTATTAAGAATCCTGCATTATTTCTTCTGGCCTGGTATTTAAGAGTGATGTTATAAGGTACTGCAAGACCTGTCATACCTGTCAGGTAGTTGGCAAACCCAATCAGGTTGTTCCGCCTGCTCCCCTAAACCCCAATGTGGTCAGCACAGACCCGTTTGAACGGATAATTGTGGATTGTGTTGGACCATTGCCTAAAACCAGCTCTGGTAACTGTTACTTGTTGACTGTCATGTGTGCTGCCACACGGTTTCCTGAGGCGTTTCCCATGCGTACACTTAAATCAAAAGCAGTGGTTAAAGCTCTTATTAGGTTTTTTACTACCTTTGGACTTCCGAGATATGTACAAACTGATCTCGGGACAAACTTCACGTCACGGTTGTTCTCACAAGTGATGCGTGTGTTGCAAATTTCACACCAGTGTTCGAGTCACAGGGTGCCTTGGAGCGCTTTCACCAACCGTTTAAAACCATGCTGCATGCCTTCTGTGTTGAATCGGGTAAAGATTGGGATGAGAGGGTGCCTCTCTTACTGTTTGCTGTTCGTGATGCGGTACAATAATCTCTTGGCTTTAGCCCTTCGGACCTTGTGTTTGGTCACACCGTCAGGGGTCCCTTAAAAGCATTGCAGGAACAGTGGTTGGCAAAGGGTCCTCCTCCTCTGGGAAGGACCATTTTAAAGGATGTTCGACTTCTTCGTGAGCGGTTGCAGTTAGCCAGGGAAAAGGCACGCTTTGCACTCGGTTCTTCCCAACATGCGATGAAAAAGCGGTATAATCGCAAGGCTGTCTCACGCTCTTTTTGTGTTGGAGACTTTGTATTGGCCTTATTACCTGTGCCAGGATCGTCTCTCCAGACACGGTTTGCGGGGCCTTACGAGGTAAAGCAAAAATTTAGTCCAACTAATTATATCCTTAGCACACCTGGACGTAGAAGTAGTACCTGTGTGTGTCATATCAACCTGTTGAAAAAGTATCATGCTCGTTCTTCACCTATGCAGTCCAAACCGACTTCAACCGTAGTACCGGTGGTTGCTGTTTCAGTGGAGGGGCAAATTTCTCCTGCTGATTACTCCCCTGAGGTTGATGCATTACACGTTGGTAGAAACTGCATGTCTTCCCTTCAGGTACCCAACTCTGAGGCCTAGGAGCGGTTGTCAGAGAAGTTGGAAGGGTTACCCCAGTTGTTCCAGAAAGACATTAAGGAGCTAATAAGCAAGTTTCCCAAATTGTTTGAGTTTCTAGGGCCTAACCCTAGACTGGGTCGTAACACCGGTTGTGTCAATGTCCTAGGGGGTCGCCAAAAAGCATTGAGGTAACCGATGATCGAGATAAACGAAAATAAAAATGGTGGCAATATATTAACCTGCTTGAAATTTCTATATGTACATGATGTGCGTTAATAAATGAGAATGTGCATGCATGTGTTTTTAAAGGGGTTTTTTACACAACAGGTGTGGGAGTAATCGGGCCTGGGTGTGGCTAGAGAAATTTAACTCAGGTGTGATAAACAACAGTTTTAACAGGGGGGCAAACACTTTTTGACACAGGGCAATGTAGTATTGGATTTTGTTTTCCCTTAATAATAAAAACCTTAATTGACAAACTGCATGTTGTGTTCACTTGTGTTATCTGTGTGACAACACAAATACGAAATCAGGAAAGGGGCAAACACTTTTTCACACAACTGTATATACAATCTCAAAAACATCAGAACCCCTCACATTTTAGCAAATATTTTAGTATATTTAAAAGGGACAATACTATAGAAATGAAACTTGGATACATTTTAGAGTAGTAAATGTGGTTCAGAGCAGTACAGATTAACTGTCCTCTAAAAGTCAACATACAGACATGATTGTTAAAATAACTGACAAAAAAAAGTGAGGACACCCTAAGTGAAAACATATGTAGATCGTTTAATCTTGCAAAGCCTCAATGTCCTAATAATCATATTCATGTTTGTCTGCTTGACAGGATCATACAAATTTGTGTATCTTGTATTAGAGCAGTTAAAATTTGGTGCTTTATGTAACTTTCTCTCATACTGACCACTGGATGTTCAACATGGCACCTCATGGCAAAGACTCTCTGAGGATTTGAGAATTAGAACTATTGCTCTCCACAAAGATGTCTGAGGCTATAGGAAGATCAGTACCACCCTGAAACCGAGTTACAGTACAGTGGCAAGGGTCATACAGAGGTTTTCCAAAACGGGTTCCACTCTGAATAGGCCTCACATCACAGAAGGTAAGTCTTCTTGCTGTGCGTCAGGTGCAGAAGCTGCTTCAAAAAACACGAGTGCAGCCAGCATTGCTTGCCAGTGCTAAGTTGGTTTGCATGTTTGTCGCCCCAGAAGAAGGCTTCTTCTGAAGCTGGCTCACAAGAAAGCCCACAAACAGTTTGCTGAAGACAACATTTTTCCAAGAGCATTAATTACTGGAACCATGTCCTATGGTCTAAAAAGATAAACTTGTTTGGCTCAGTTGGTGACTAGGATGTGTGGCGATGCCCTTGATGGGGAGTACCTAGAAAATGGTAGTGGTGGTAGCATCATGGTCGGGGGCTGCATGAGTATTGCTGGTACTGGGGAACTGTGGTTTATTGAGGAAAACAGATTCCCACATGTACTTTGACATGCTGAGGCAGAACATGACGCCATCCCTTCAGAATCTGGGTCAAACGGCAGTTTCCAAAATAATACCGACCCGAAACACGCCTCCAAGATGACAACTGCCTTGCTGAAGAAGCTGAAGATGATGAAGTGGCCAAGTACGTCTCCAGACCTAAACGTTATTGAGCACCTGTGGGGATCCTCAAGCGAAAGGGCCATTTACAGTGTTGCCTGTGGCCCGAAATATTGCCTTCAAGTCTGGAGACACGGCCATTTACAGTGTTGCCTGTGGCCTCAGTGACTAGCTCCCAGTCACACTCACTCTGGTAATAATAAAGTGCTTAGAGAGGCTGGTTCCACAGCACATCAAAGCTACTCTCCCACAGGCACACAGTCTGTTTTAGGCCACCACTTCTTCTCCATGCTTACAATCAGAACTTTTCTTTTCAATTGATTTTTTTTTATTTTCACTCATTTTTTTCCATCTGATAGGTTCGGTTAATTATTGCTGTATGTTGCTGCCTTTTAGGTTAGGTCCTGCTTGTAAAAGAGATTGTGTCAATTTGTTTTATTTTAGTTAAAATAATGTTACCAGACTTTGCTGGTTCAAATCCAACTGACATCCTAGACCTTATTCTATATTATAACCTTAATCAGGGTAATAATGTTTATTGGTTGGCTCAGTTTGCAGTAAGCTTGACACTGCTTATTTTAAAGAAATTAAAGTAGCTATCAAGCACTGATTTTAAGGCTCAAAGTTTAATTGTGTAAAACCATAATTGTGTCCCCCTAAAAGTCCTAACCTTAGTTAACTTATTATGTACATCTATGAAATATCTATAGAGATACAACATGAGATACAACATGACTTGGCTTTCAATTACAATGTACATTACTTACTCTGCATTATCAGCTCTTTAAAACAATCAAGAAGCTTTTCCAGAGATGTGTCATCATGTAGCACAAGTCTGGAATCAGCAAGAACTTCACACACAGATGGCAGTAGGTTTAAGCAGTCACTCTCCATTGATTGGTGATGCAGGTAACTTAAGTAAGATAAACAAAACAGAATAGTTCAAACTTTCAACAAAGTTAAATAAAAGCAATGATCTTTCTTATAAAAGCCATAAATAAATATTATGTAATTTATAATAACAAAATCATGTCAACACTATTTAGAATATCAGCAGAAATTTACATCAAGATAGGTCGAACTACACACACAATTTTTAGGTGAGCAAGGGTATACTGTAGGAACAGATAGCATTAAAGCAAAAACGAGTCAAGCTGCATTTTTATTTTTTTTTTTTAGATCTAGGCAATTTTAATTCTAAATCTTAATTAATAAGATGTGAAACAGAACATTTCTTAGATTAAACATTTATTGAAAAACACAACCCTTACCTGACTTCCTCATACAATACCACAACTCCTCTCTTGGCACTCTGTCGTACGCTTTCTCTAAATCCACAAATACACAATGCAATTCCTTCTGTCATTCTCTATACTTCATCAACATTCTCAAAGCAAATGAGGCATCTGTGGTGCTTTTCCTCGGCATGAAACCATACTGTTGCTCACAGATGGTCGCCTCTTCTCTCAGCTTGGCTTCCACTACTCTTTCCCATAACTTCATGGTGTGACTAATCAACTTAATTCCCCTGTAGTTACTGCAGGTCTGCACATCTCCGTTATGCTTAAAAATCGGTACCAGCAAACTCCTTCTCCATTCCTCAGGCATCCTCTCAACTTCCAGAATCTTGTTAAACAATCTGGTTAAAAACTCCGCTGCCATCTCTCCTAAACATCTCCACGCTTCCACCGGTATGTCATCTGGTCCAACCGACTTTCCACTCTTCATCCTCTTAATCGCTGCTCTCACTTCTTTCTTAATAATCCTATCCACTTCCTGCTTCACTAATTCCACATCATCCAACCTTCTCTCTCTCTCATTTTCCTCGTTCATCAGCTGCTCAAAATACTCCCTCCATCTTCTCAACACACTCTCCTCACTAGTCAACACATTTCCATCTATATCCTTTAATGCTCTAACTTGCAGCACATCCTTCCCAGCTCGGTCCCTCTGTACCAATCGGTACAAATAATTTACTCCTTTCTTAGTGTTCAACCTCTCATACAGCTCCTCATATGCCTTTTCATTGGCTTTCGCCACATCCCTCTTTACCTGCTGCCGCATCTCCTTGTACTCCTGCCTACTTTTCTCATCACTCTGTCGATCCCACTTCTGTTTTGTTAATCTTTTTCCCCTTATGCTCTCCTGCACTTCCTCATTCCACCACCAAGTCTCTTTGTCTTCCTTTCTATTTCCGGATGTCACACCAATTACTTTTTTTTAGCTGCCTCCCTCATCACTCCTGCAGTAGTTTTCCAATCATCCAGCATCTCTTCACCGAGCCTCTGTCTGACCTCTTCCCTGAACCTCACACTTTTAGAAAATAGACAAAATAGTAAATGATTTGCTGAGACGAGTATGGTCTGTTTTGGTAACGGTTGACTAGATTTCCAATTTTAAAGTTGGTAATTTGCAATATTGGTACAACTTCTTTTACAACCACCTGACCTCCCTGGCTTAATGCTAAAAGGAGACTTTAGTTGTTCTCTGTTTTTATCTCTTATTTCCCCAAACAAAGGATGCAGGACAACCTTGGCTTGTTTACTAACAAACTCCACAATAACTTTAAATGTAAATGTCTGAATTGGGCTCCTGAGGGTTTAGAAATTTTTTTAAATCTATAATTTTAAATTTGGATTCAGCTCTCCTTAATGCCATGACAAGTAAGATATTTGACTTTAAAATGTATTGAAGTTAAAGTCTCTCCGAACAGAAATACTTGAGTAAAGTACAGTAACAAATTTAATTTACTTTGTTACAGTCCACCACTGGCTCCAGAAGAACTGGAGACTGAACTAACTATAAAACAATTAATATCAGAGACAAGTATTGATTCAATATTCTACTGAATTTACAAAGCTCACTGAATAGTGAAAAACCAATAGATGCTGAAAAAAATATTAAAATTGCTATAAAATCAAAACATGACTCAGCAACAAAACAAAAAAAAATGACTATTCTGAATTGGATAGAAAAATTGGAAAATTGCTCATGTAGAGCTAACTTGAGGATTGTAAATGTCCTGGCAGTCAGTGAAAGTGGCCAAGACCCTGCTAAATTCTTGGGAAAATGCTACTGGAGCTAAGAGGCATGAAGGCATTTGAGAAAACCACCAACACTCATTTCCTTTAACTCTTGGCCCAAAGAAGTCTATTCTGTTTGTTGTTCTTCTGACATTATGGTTTCTTTGCCGAACTTCGACCATGATGGCCTGATTAATGCAGACTCCTCTAAACATTGGATCTTTAAATATGTCTGCCACTTGAACTCCAAGAAGCAGGTATATAAATTGGCGGTTTTTGATTTTGGTAATTCTATTAAAATGATCCTCTGCAGTAGGAAGAGGCCATTTCATTAAAATTCATTTCATTCATTTAAAGTTCTTGGGATTTTTCAAAATGACTGACGTTCATTTCTTAAAGTAGTGATGGACTTTATTTTCTCTTTCCATAAAATGAGTGTGTACCTGTAAGATAACAGCCGCTTGGTGAAAGTAAAGAAGCAGCAGTAAAGAAGTAATTTTTTGTCACCGTTATGGTTTTCAGTTAATGATTATGCATCTGTACAACAATGTATTTTTCTTTCTTTCCTTTTAAACCTGTTAGTTTGCTGCATTTCTGGTTCTGTTTTCAAACATGATTTTCTGTGACTTTACTAAGTTTAAATGCTTGTATATTTATGCTTTTATATTTATTGTAATGCTTATATATTTAATGTATGCATATATCCTTTAATTATTATACAAAATTAAGTTAATTACATTCCAGATGCTTATATCTTCACAACTAAACAAAATGATTGCGTATTTTTCCTGGTTGTCAACTTGCCATCTGCAATTTTCATTAAAAACAATACAAATGTTGATTCAAACTATTTACACCTTGGATATTTTTGTGGGGTTTTTTTACAGAAGGAAAAAAACCCAGCATGAGGGAATTTGTTTAAAGAAGAACCCCTCATTCACTCCTCAACAAGCAGCTACTATATATGTCAAAATCCTTATCTGGCTTTTGCATTTTTAAAGTACACTTTTATACGTAAATAAAAAGAATTAGGATTCCATATAGATATAATAAGCAAAACAGCTTATTAAAAATGTTCGTATCTGATTAATATTCGCCCTAATAATCGATTATCAAAATAATCGTTAGTTCGTGGGCGACTGCAGCTGAGGAATGTTTCGCATTAATGGCCTGTGGCTCCATGAGATTACGGAGCAACACGGAAGCTGTTGATGGATTTGAACTGTTCTGTATTTCAGCAGTCTGCTACACTGGCTCAGAATCACAGGTGATCAGGATCAGGATCACTGGATCAAGCTGCTTCGAGACAACGTCAAGTGTTATCCAAATAAAAATTAATTGAAATTGAAGTGAATTATGAACGGTGACTTTATGGCTACCAACTCGGCTTGTTTAAAAACTGCAGAACATTAAAACAGTCACTACTATTGAACCAGATGCTAATACTGCTAGTGCCCGGTGGTCAGGGTTACTAACAACAATGCGCTCAAGGACACGTTTTTGTTTTTATTAAATTGATGTATTCGAATTAATATTTAAGTAAAACAAATGCACCAGCACATTAGCATTTTAAAATGTTAATATTACCTTCCGGTCTTATTCTTATCTCGCTTTAACGCGACTTGTTTTCCTCGTGGCTGTAGTTGGTGTTTTTCTTCCCTCGCACTTCATTACTGCCACCATCTGGCCACCGGTATCCAATACGTGTTTAAATAAATATCTGATAAATTCAAATCAGAGTAACTAAGTCAGTAGATTAACATGAACACGGTAGCATTTTCCTTATCATATAACAAATTACATGCATCTAAAAATCACCCATTATTATCATAATTATTATTATTATTATGTTATTATACTGCAATTTCATGTGGTGGATCTGATTACGATTTTAGTACTGAGTAAGCTTAACATAAAATTTTATTTTAAAAAATATATATTTAAAATATGCCACTATTGTTAAGCAAATTAAAATGGTTTGTAACAAATGTATAGTTTTTATCACCCACAAATGACATTTAACAAACAAAAAGTGTAAATGTTTAAAAAGTTAATATTAAGCACAGATCAAAATCAACAAGAACTGTGGTTCTATGACTTACATTAATATATTGTTTTAACATTAAAAACAATTTTAAATGAATTACAAAACCAATGTAGTGCAAACATTATTGCTTGCTTTACCTTAGAAATACCATATACTGAAATAACTTGAAATTGCTATGAAAAATAATTGTAGCATAATGTCATTTGAATATATGCATCAGTTTAAAAGTCTGCTGTGTCCAATTATTTGTTTGTCGACAATCCAGAAAAACGTCATCATCATTATCATCATCTGATCTGATCTTGTCATTATGTCGGCACATGTGAGTGAAACATTATATCAAAGAACTTCTTGAGAACAGCAGAATTAAATTGATGATCGCTAAAAGAAGAAGATTCGATTGATATTGGTTTATAATTTTTTTTTTCAGAATTAAATGTTTTGAGTTGGTTATAAATATAACAATAAGTAACCAGAATTATTCTTTTTCAGAAAAAATCTTCTTTACCTGTTTGAGAATCAAACTTGCTTTTCTTTGATAATTTCAGCTTGACAGATGTTTAATGGAGGAATGCAAATGAACACTTCTGTAATAGAATGGACTCAGTTACATTTATTAAGTGATTGCCTCTATGTTTTGACATTGCAAAAACAATTTGTTTTACTTTCACTTGGTTTAATCATGACAGCCATCTTTGTGTCACGGCCAATTCTGGTCATATTGCTGTTTAAGTAAAACAAAGTAAACTTTCCTTAAACTTTGAACAGAGTTTAAATATGATATACAAAAATAATTTTCAGTTCATGAAAAAATTCCTTTAAGATCAATGGTCACTGTAACTGTTAAAAAAAAAAGGGACTCAAATATCATAAAATATCATAAAACATAAAACAAGATGTTGATCATCAAAAAAAAAACACAATAATATGCAAACTTTTGAACTATTTTCTTTGTTTCCAGCCTATATAGAGTGAAGAAAGTAAGTATTTTGAACACCCTGCTATTTTGCAAGTTCTCCCACTTAGAAATCATGGAGGGGTCTGAAATTGTCATCGTAGGTGCATGTCCACTGTGAGAGACATAATCTTAAAAAAAATCCAGAAATCACAATATATGTGTCAGGGATCCACCTGCCACGCCCCCTTTGGTGGTTCTCTATGCCTCCACTCTCCATAGAGCTCCAGGTTTAACCACGCACACCTGGAGCTCATCATCACTCATGCCTCCACTCTCTCTGAAGCTCCAGGTTTAACAAGGCACACCTGAATCCCGTACCGGCTGCGCTTCCCCTCCCTGTGCATCTCGGGTCAGCCACGCTTCTCCCAATGCGCTACTCGGACTATCTCTCTCAACCGTAGGACTGCCGTGTGCTTATGCTTGTGTGTGTGTGCGCATATGCGCGTCTGTGTGTGTGTGTGTGTGCTCGTGTCTCTCTCTCCCTCTCTCTCTCTCTCCCTCACACGTGCATTAAAGCCCAAGCGAGCTGTACTCCGGCTTCCGCCTTCTGTTTCGCTCGCACCCTGACAGAATAACGAACCTCCTGAAAAGGATATAATTTACAAAAAAAAATGATCGGGTTGCTGCCGTGGTCCCAGCGCGATCCAAACCTCCGATAGAGGATTCGCTGTGCCACGATGAAGCGACGGTCAAGCTCCGCCTCTGGAAACACCCGGAACCAAGCACGGCCGCGCCACGCCCCCCTGCGAGTCTTATGGAATTCCCGGCTCGCTTTTCCGCGATATGTTTGGAGCGTGGATAAATATATGTGCTTCTATCCCTCCTCTTACACCACCGAAACAGCTAAAATCAGGCTCCATATCTCTCTCTTGTCTGGAGACTCTCTCTCTCTTGCCAGTAAACTGTGGAGCGCGTTCGGCGGGGATTTCCGTTCGTGTACTCATTTAATTGAGCTTCTCACGGGGATGTGAGGTTCCACCCCAGGGTTTCCAGGAGGACTTTTTCCCGCTCCAGAGTCCTAAAGAGAGCTCCGTTCCGCTCCAGAGTCCTGAAGAGATCCCGGCTTCGTCCCAGGACCTCCAGGAGAGCTCGGCTTCGTCCTAGGACCGCCACGAGAGCGTAGCTCCGCCCAAGGACCTCCAGGAGAGTGTAGCTCCGCCCCAGGACCACCACGAGAGCTCAGCTTCGCACAAGGACCTCCAGGAGAGCCCAGTCCCGCTCCAGGTCTCCACAGAGAGCTCAGCTCCGTTCCAGGTCATCCAGGAGAGCTCAGCTCCGTTTCAGGTCGTCCTGAAGAGCTCAACTCCGTTCCAGGTCGTCCTGAAGAGCTCAGCTCTGTTCCAGGACCTCCACGAGAGCTCAGTTCCGTTCCAGGACCTCCAGGAGAGCACAGCTCCACTCCAGTGCGTCCCGAGAGCACCTTTCCGCTCCAGAGTTTCTGGGACAGCTCCTTTCCGTTTCAGGATCCTAAAGAGAGCTCGGCTCCACTCCAGTGCATCCCCGAGAGCACCTTTCCGCTCCAGAGTTTCTGGGACAGCTCCTTTCCATTTCAGGATCCTGAAGAGAGCTCGGCTCCACTCCAGGATCTCCAGGCGAGCTCCTCTCCGCTTCAGGACCTCCAAGAGAGGACAGCTCCACTCCAGTGCGTCCCCGAGAGCACCTTTCCGCTCCAGAGTTTCCGGGACAGCTCCTTTCTGCTCAAAGATCCTGAAGAGAGCTCGGCTCCACTCAAGTATCTCCAGGCGAGCTCCTCTCCGCTCCAGGACCTTAAGGCGAGCTCCTCTCCACTGCTGGACCTCCAGGAGAACCCAGCTCCGTTCCAGGACCTCCAGGAGAGCCCAGCTCTGCTCCAGTGTGTCACTGAGAGCACCTTTCAGCTCCAGCATGCCTCCGAGAGCTCCTCTCCACTCCAGCGTGTACCTGAGAGCTCGTCTCAGCTTCAGCATGCCTCCAAGAGCTTCTCTAAGCTCCAGCATGCCTCCGAGAGCTCCTCTCCGCTCCAGTGTGTACCCGAGAGCTCCTTTCAGCTCCAGCATGCCTCCGAGAGCTCCTCTCCGCTCCAGCATACCTCCGAGAGCTTCTCTCCGCTCCAGCATGCCTCCGAGAGCTCCTCTCCGCTCCATAGAGCCTCCGAGAGCTCCTCTCCGCTCCAAGGTCTCCAGGCAAACTCAGTTCCGCCCCGGAGCTTCCCAGTGCACTTAACTCAGACTCAAGGCCGTGAAAAGGACGTCGTACTGCCGCCTGGACGAGAAAGGGACGTCGTACCGCATCTCCAAGAGCTCCCCTCCGCTCCACAGCGTCTCCGAGAGCTCCCCTCCGCTCCACAGCGTCTCCGAGAGCTCCTCTACTCTCCACAGAGTCTCCGAGAGCTCCTCTCCGCTCCACAGAGTCTCCGAGAGCTCCTCTCCGCTCCACAGAGTCTCCGAGAGCTCCTCTCCGCTCCACAGAGTCTCAGAGAGCCCCTCTCTGCTTCAGCACGTCCCGCCTTCAAGCTCCTCTGATGGCGATGTCTTGCCTCTGTGCGACTCCGAGGGCGACGTCACACCTTCGAGCTCCTCCAAAGACGACGTCACGCCTCTGAGCTCCTCCTTTGACGACGTCTCGCTTCCGAGCTTCCTGGAAGGCGATGTCTTGCCCCAGAGCTCCTCCTTCAATGACGTCTTGCTCCCGAGCTTCCTGGAAGGTGACGTCTTGCCCCAGAGCGCCTCCTTTGACGACGTCTCGCCTCTGGGCTCCTCCAATGGCGACGTCTCGCTTCCGGGCTCCTCCGATGGCGACGTTTCGCCTCCGGGCTCCTTCGATGGGGACGTCTCGCCGCCGGTCTCCTTCGATGGCGACGTCTCGCCTCAGAGCTCCTCCTTTGACGACGTTTTGCCTCCGGGCTCCTTCAATGGCGACGTCTCGCCTCCGGGGTCCTGCCGAAGATGTCTATTAGTCCCTGGTCTCCGCTACAGGCAGCTCTCCATCCCCGGTCGCCGCTGGAACCGTTTCCCCGGCCTTCGTCCTGGCTCCGATCTTCACCAGGGGTTTTGCTCCGATTCTGGCCTCCGCGATGAGCTGAGCGCCGTTTCGGACTTCCGCTGGGAGCATGGTCCCTATCCGACGCTGGGGCTGTCTCTCTGCCTCCTGGCTCCGCCGAAGACGTCCCTTAGTCCCTGGTCTCCGCTACAGGCAGCTCTCCGTCCCCGGTCGCCGCTGGAACCGTTTCTCCGGCCTTCGTTCTGGCTCCAATCTTCACCAGGGGATTTGCTCCGATTCTGGCCTCTGCGATGAGCTGCGCGCCGTTTCGGACTTCCGCTGGGAGCATGGGACCATCCCATGCCTTCGGGTTCAGCATCGTCCGGTTCCTGCGCTTCGCCTGGGCTGTCGCCCCGCCTCAGTTCCTTTCTGGCCTTCTCCGGTTCTGCGGCGGTTCTGACCAGGTCCCGTTTGACCCTGGACGGACACCGGGATCCTCCTCCAAGTGCCCTGGCCCTCCAAGCGTCTGTGGGTTTGGGGCTTCAGATGCCGCCCCTCATGGGGGTGGTAATGTCAGGGATCCACCTGCCACGCCCCCTTTGGTGGTTCTTTATGCCTCCACTCTCCATAGAGCTCCAGGTTTAACCACGCACACCTGGAGCTCATCATCACTCATGCCTCCACTCTCTCTGAAGCTCCAGGTTTAACGAGGCACACCTGAAGTTCATCACTCCACTCCTATATAAACCCCTCACTTACATTCACTCCCCGTTCGTTATTGTTTATGTTTGACTTTCCGTACTACATGTTTTGGTGTTCCGGTTTTCATGCAGGACTTCTCTCATCCGTTTCATCCGGACTCCAGAATCCCGTACCGGCTGCGCTTCCCCTCCCTGTGCATCTCGGGTCAGCTACGCTTCTCCCATTGCGCTACTCGGACTATCTCTCTCAACCGTAGGACTGCCGTGTGCTTGTG